>RJWJ010001746.1:0-119396 GCA_004363605.1 Indri indri
AGTCTCACTCTCTTGCCTGGGCTAGAGTGCCGTGGCATCAGCCTAGCTCACAGCAACCTCAAACTCCTGGGCTCAAGCAGTCCTTCTGCCTCAGTCTCCCAAGTAGCTGGGACTACAGGCACGTGCCACTGCACCTGGCTAATTTTTTCTATTTTTAGTTGTTTGGCTAATTTCTTTCCATTTATAGTAGAGACAGGGGTCTTGCTCTTGCTCAGGCTGGTCTCAAACTCCTGAGCTCAAGCAATCCTCCTGCCTTGGCCTCCCAGAGTGCTAGGATTACAGGCGTGAGCCACTGTGCTCAGCCTAATCTTAAGAGATTGTTTAACACAGACTCCTGTGTTAAAATGCAAGTATTTCTAACAGGGGGCTCACTTTAAGTCCTTATGGAAAGGTCCCCACATGACAGGAAGTGGGAGCAGATTGTGGGAAATCCTGCCATTCTTGAGGAAAAATAGCCACCCTAAAGGAAAATAGGTTGCCTGCCACAGACAAATTTCAGCTACCTCTGTTTTCTTGAAGACCAAACATAAGAGAAGAATGCACCAAACCAGGTAATGTTTCCAAGGTTGGCTCTA
Organism: Indri indri; assembly: GCA_004363605.1. NCBI lineage: Eukaryota > Metazoa > Chordata > Mammalia > Primates > Indriidae > Indri > Indri indri. The sequence goes on from RJWJ010001746.1 coordinate 576, forward strand.
GGCCAAATTTTTGTGAGAATGAAGCTCCTTTTCTGCCCCTCTCAGGGCCCCTGCATTGATTTTTCCCTTCCTTCAAAGGCTCTAGAACCCTCCAGCTCTTCCTTCTCCCAGGCCTGCTCACCTGTTGACTCAGGCTGACTCTCCATTGCAAGGCCTTACAAGACCTGCATTCTTCCACCTTCCCACTTGCCTACTCTTCTTTTCCCTCACATCACAACTTACCTATTTACTTACTCAGGGATCTGATAAATCAGCGGTTAAATGAATCTCTGTAAAGGTCGGAGCCCTAATTTTACTTATCTTTGGATCTTTAGCACCTAACGTATGGTATCTGTACAAGGGTGATTTTTTTAAACGTGTGCTGGTGTACTAAGGTATTAATGAAAGATACTGGCTTAAAGTATTTCCCTATCAATAGCCAATAATTTGGAGGGAGATTTTGGAGGGAGGGCTATTCTTCATGTCTCCTTTCAGGAGAACGACCAACTCCATCTGATTGTCTAGGCTGGATATGACTTTTCTTGGTCACTGCCTGCATGTGGATATAGGGGAGGAAAAACTTTTCCTCTGTGCTCCAAGTTCTTTACTTGGAATATGCAAATTAAACTGGTAAGAGCAGATTTAACAGGAGGAAAAGCATGCAAATTTCATTTTATATGCAAAGGGCTTCATAGGAAAGGAGTGAAAACCCAAAGAGATTAAGATTAGACATAGGGGCTTAGATACCATTTTAACAAAGGGCAATATATTGTGGAAAACTGACTAGACAAAGGGGATTTGTGTTTGGGGGAGGTAAACTGTGAGAAAATTACTAGGAAGTATATGGTAGATAACAGTTGCTCAGTAAGGTTTGTTATGCTGACTCAAGTCATCTCCGGTTCTAAGAGTTGTCTCTGGAGTCATTCTCCTCTTCCTTATATGGGAGAGTGGGGCACTTTTACAAATGATGAATTATGCCCTGCTTTTAGGCAGATGGGGGAGGGTAAAGACCTCCTCCTGTTTCTCAATTGAGTTGATTTCAAAATAATCCTTATACCAAAGTGGTATATTTTGGGGTTGAATATTCTGATCACTGTCATTGGTTTTAAAAAAGAGAGATATATTAAAGCCCCTTTCCCCACTGAGGTTTCCCACATAGCAGGGGAAGTCAGGTAGGAGGCTCATGAAATAATAAAGCAGGTATTGCTCTAGAAATCAGAGCACAGTCAAGTATTCTCTGTAACCTGATTCTACCGTTTACTTTCAATTTAGCCAGAATATTACTGTAAATTTGTTAAAAGAAACTTAAATCATTATTTTGAATATGTGCTTGCTTATACTTAACCAGAATTTGACCTATAATACTTCCAGTAAAAGGAACTTAAACGGATATATTGAATATATGCTTACGTCTACTTAACCAAAACTTGACCCATAAGACTCTCAGTGCCGTTGTATCTCACAGAATGTCCTAGATATACTGTGATCTTATTTCTAACAGCTAAATAAGCTAATCCCCATAAAGCCACATGAGTACTCCACTGTGATGTAGTACAAGGAAGAATTAGGATGTTCTCAGCAGGCAACTGCAGTAAGCTACCTGCTGAGTCACTGAGCTGATCTATTTTTAATCCAATGAGCAAAACTTCTATTTGATGTGACCTTACCTGAATGATATCTTCTGCAGAGCTTATACAAACTATACTACTCCAAAAAACGAGAAATGTTCATTTCCATTACTCTCTGACGAAATAATTATGCTGCTTATTCAGGTAGACATAAATCTTTTATTTTAACTAGAGAGCAAGTAAGTATTACCTTAATAAAGGCAGACAGGCAGCCAAATTGTAAAAACAAAACAAAATGAAAAAAACCTTAGTAAAATTAAATTTCTATTTTCTTTGAGAATTTATCTTTATAGTAATAATACTGGAAATGTATTACTCATGGTGAAAATTATGTGCTTGTTTTATATACAGTTCTCTATCACTACAGAGAAATGAAACAGGCTAAGGTCACTACATGATACTTCCTTTTATAGGGTTAAAGGAACAAATGGCTTTGTTATTGACAGAAAATGTCCCAGCAAACTTGTAAGACTCCTGCTGGCTTAACTAGAAAAAAAGAACCAGTAGTGTTTGTAAAACCACTATTAAATAGAAAACAAATCTCGTAATTAGGTACTATTTGTTCATGATTTCCTTTTTAATTTCTGCAAGAAAAGAAATAATTTGATGATAATTGTTTAAAGAAGTTGAGAGAAGTGCTGATGTCCAGTATTTAGTTAATTGTCCCTTGGTAATATAATAATACTTTTTGATTAGGGACAAAGGCTCATTTAAAATTTTGTAGGATAAAAGGACTTTGTTTTATTACGTCTAAGTGTTTCTGGCTATGGAGATGGGATTCACTAATTGATATTTTAGATTAATTTCCTTTAAAGATTTCAGCAAATTAACATAGTCATGCATCCTCCAGCCTAGAGACCCATTTTCCTGGCAATCGTCCTTGGAGTATGGTTCTAGAGACCCCATTTCCTCTTTGGGCACATACCTACTAGTAAAATTTGTAGTTTTCCTACAAATTTCCTAGGGCAAAGGCTATCCTTAACACTATAGGCAATAATTTCTCAGGAAGTTAGTGGGCCCTAAGGTAGTTAAGGCTAACAATGGGAAATTCTGTCTCTGGAGTTTCTTTCATCTTCCAAATTCACAGTGCGTATTTCTGTAGTCAATACAAAATTCAAAATTGGACATGGAAAATGACATTCACCTTTCATTACAGACATTGCAAGTTGCCTACCCCATGTCTACTCTTCTCTTCTTCCTTTCTATCGGAAACCCAATTTGTTCAGAGTGGCAGTTTTCCTTCTTAGAAAACGCAATCCAGATATAGCTTTGAATGACTGGGTATTTGTTCTACCAGCAGTTGGCTCTTGAAACTTAATAGCATTAGTAAACAGAATTCAAATCTGTTTGTCCATATGATTCCCCAAAGGAGAGCATGAAAATTTAAGGCAATAATCTGAACATCAGAAAGCTACATAGGTGAAACATAAGTAAATTAGTAAATTCAAAGGAAAATATTATTCTTGGAATAACTGATACATTTCTTGATTTACTTATATTGTTTTACTGTACTTATAATACCAAATAACTCAGATTATTGAAGTCAAATTGACTAACTCAATTGAATTATTTACTACTGTATATATCACTATGCATAAAAAAGTTTGAAGCATAAAGAAGTAGAAAGTAGTATGGTTTCTGCCCTCAAAGAGTTAAAATTTTATTTATTTATGTATTTATTCATTTATTTATTTATTTATTTGAGACAGGGTCTCACTCTGTTGCCCAGTACAGTGGCATCATCATAGCTCACTGCAGCCTCCAACTCCTGGGCTCAAGTGATCCTCCTACCTCAGCTTTCCAAGTAGCTGGGACTACAGGATGGTACCACCATGTCAGGCTAATATTTTATTTATCTTTTTTAGAGACAGGGGTCTTGCTATATTGCCCAGGCTGGTCTCAAATTAATGGCCTCAAGCAATCCTCCTGCCTCAGCCTCCCAAAGTTCTAGGGTTATAGGCATGAGCCAACATAGCCAGCTGAGTTATAATCTTTTGAAAGAGATAAAACTTCCACAAGTCATATACTTAAAGATGAATCACAGAAAAAGAATAATATAAAAAGACAAATTATAGTGAAAGTGGAATATAAACAAATACCAAAATATACAATGCATAGAATGGACTGTTAGGACAGGAGAGGTTTTGGAGAAGATTTCATAGAGCACATAAAATTTGCAAATTGGTCTTGAGATTTGCCTGATTTATGTCTGTGATATCTATGAAGCATCTCTGATTTAGGGTCAGGACTCCACTTCATTAACTCTAAGGGAGGCCGGCAACTCCAAATGAATGCCATGAGGATTGCATCAGCTTATGTGAATGGTGTCGCCCGGAGTTGTGCAAGGGACAGCCCTGTCAATCATTCTCTAGCATACCAGAGCTTGGAGGTGCAGGTTCTGATCTGTCTAAAAGCAGTTTATGGAAATGCAATAAATATAAAGCAGCAATAAACCTGTCATTTCCCTGAGTATCCCAGCTGCACATTCTGTTACTTTGTTCTCTAGTTTTAAATAGTTTCCAAAATTTTATATGCCAACCACAGGTTTAAGTTCTCTCTGTAGCTATTTATGTCACACTGCTTATGTAAAATAACCCTCTCATTCATAAAATGAGGATGGTAATAATACCTCATCCTACTTACCTAAAAATAGTTTCCTATCTGCAAAATGGGGCTAATAATACCTGCCCTATTGATCTCACAAGACTGTTTTGAGCATCTGATGTGATACTACGTAAAAGCAAGTTGAAACTCAAAGTGTGACACAAATCAGGGGTATTACCATAGTTCTGGCTAGCATCTACTAGCGTTGGAACCAAAGCATTTGTGAGAAAAGCACCACGCTGTCCATTACAATATGTTTGACCATGAATGGGTATGATACATACTAGCTCAGTGGACCTACCAAAATATCTGTGACATATTTTGTTTACTATTTTTATGAATAGCTATTTTAGAAGGAGTTGGCAAAAGCCTATGCAACTGGTGTGACAATATTTATAAGCCTGCCCATAAATGGGTTAGTGTTTTTTTTTTTTTTGGAGACAGAGTCTCACTCTGTTGCCCAGGGTAGAGTGCCATGGCATCAGCCTAGCTCACAGCAACCTCAAACTCCTGGGCTCAAGCAATCCTTCTGCCTCAGCCTCCTGAGTAGCTGGAACTACAGGTATGTGCCACCATGCCCGGCTAATTTTTTCTATATATTTTTAGTTGCCCAGATAATTTCTTTCTATTTTTTAGTAGAGACAGGGTCTCGCTCTTGCTGAGGCTGGTCTCGAACTCCTGACCTCGAGCTATCCTCCTGCCTCAGCCTCCCAGAGTGCTAGGATTACAGGCGCGAGCCACCGTGCCCAGCCTATGGGTTAGTGTTTAAAGCAAGAAGGTGAATTCTGTTTCTCCTCTCTTATTCTGCTCAGCTTTTCTGCAGTTTCTCATTTCTTTCTACAAAGGGTGACATTGTTCAGAGCAGAATTGTAGATAGAGTACTTCTCTCGTAGATACTTTATTTTCACCTCTTAGGCTGACTGCAGTTTGAATGCATTTGGTATGTTCACTGGAATTTTCTCCCCAGAAGTGAAAGGGCCATTGTATTATTGTTCTGGGGGATGAAATACACTCTACTACAGGAACTAGAAACCTAGGCTTTTTTGTGATTTTAAGTCAGTCCCCTTGTCTCTCTGGGGTTCACTCTCCCCATCTATAAAATTATTTCTCTAAAAAAATTTTTTTTAGGGAGAAGGGGAGGCAAGGGCAACTATGTAACCTAAACATCTGTACCCCCATAATAAGCTGAAATAACAAAAAAAAAATTTGGTATTAATTTTTTTCTATAATGTAATTGATTTTAACAGTTTTATTGAGATATAATTTACATACCATACAATTCACCCATTTAGAGTGTACAGTTCAATATTTTTTATATATCCACAGATATGTGCAACCATCACCACAGTCAATTTTAGAACATCTTAATCATCTCAAGAGGAAAACCCTTATCCTTTAGCTATCACATTCCCCCACATCCTCCCATACCGCCCCAGCCCCCGCCCTAAGTAAACACTTGCCTACTTTCTGTCTCTATAGCTTTCCCTGTTCTGGGCTTTCACAGGAGTGGAATCATATATGTAATCTTTTGTGACTGGGTTCTTTAAGGTAACACAATGTTTTCAAGTTTCACCTCTGTTGTGGCATATATTAATACTTCATTCCTTTTTGTGGTTGAATAATATAGTCCATTGAATGGATATACCAAATTTTGTTCATCCGTTTGTCTGTTGATGGGCATTGGGGTTGTTTTTACATTTTGCCTATTATGAATAATGCTACTGTAAACATTTGTAAACAAGTTTCTGGGTGGACATGTGTTTTCCTTTCTTTTGAGAGTATACCGAGGCGTGGAATTGCTGGATCATATGGTAACTCCATGTTTAGTTGTTTGAGGAACTGCCAGACTGTTTTCCAAAGTAGATGAACCATTATGCATCCCCACCTGCAGTGTGTGAGGGTTCCAATTTTTCACATCCTCACCAGTACTTGTTGCCATCTGACTTCATGATTTCTAGCCATCCCAGTGGGAGGGAAATGGTATTTTATTGTGGTTTTGATTTGCATTTCCCTGATGATTAGTGGTGGTGAGCATCTTTTTGTATGTTTATTAGCCATTCATATATCTTTTTTGGAGAAATGTCTATTCAGAGCCTTTCTTTTTTTTTTTTTTTTTTTTTTTTTTGAGATAGAGTCTCACTCTCTTGCCTGGGGCGAGTGCCGTGGCGTCAGCCTAGCTCACAGCAACCTCAAACTCCTGGGCTCGAGCAATCCTACTGTCTCAGCCTCCCGAGTAGCTGGGACTACAGGCATGCGCCACCATGCCCGGCTAATTTTTTCTATATATATTTTTAGCTGTCCGATTAATTTGTTTCTATTTTTGGTAGAGACGGGGTCTCGCTCTTGCTCAGGCTGGTCTCGAACTCCTGAGCTTCCGCCCGCCTTGGCCTCCCAGAGTGCTAGGATTACAGGCATGAGCTACCGTGCCCGGCCTTCAGAGCCTTTCTTGTTAATATTTTTTAGAGAATAAGTAATGAGAGAGAGAGAGAGAAAGCCATCTCACTCATAGATCTTCTAATGCTAAAAAACAAAGATAGAAATAACTAATCCAATTTTAAAGTGTCTAAACTTTTGGACCTAAGTTTGTTTTTTAAGCATATTTATTACAAACGCTAAATTAGTTCTAAATCCTTTTGTTTTCTCACACCTGTGATTTTATGGTAGTTAATCCTGGCAAAAGTGTATATATTAAAATCAGTGATTTACCCCAGTATTCTTATTTCAGATATCAAAGAGTCTTTGTGAGGAAATATGGTTATTTTCTATTAATATGATGGTAGTTCTCAAAGTATGATCTGCATCTCCCTGGGGGGGTCACCAAAATACTTTCAGGAAATCCATGAAGTCAAAGGTATTCTTCTAATAACACTAAGACATTATTTGCCTTTTCCATTGTGTTGACATTAACGCTAATGGTACCAAAGCAATGGTGGGTAAAACTGCTGTGTCTTAGCACAAATGAAGGCCGTCGTACCAAACTATAATAATAGTCATTATATTATTCACTGCCAAGCACTAGTAGTAAATAAATAAAATTAATTAATTAAATTTAAAATGCCAGTGTCACTTAAAAATGTCCTCGGGGAAGCAGTACAAATTCTTAATTTTGTTAAATCTTAATCCTTGAGTGCACGTCCTGTTAATATTCTGTGTGACAAAATGGGAAGCACACATCAAGCCCTTGTGCTGCATACTGAAACAGGGACTTATCTTGAGGAAAAGCACCTGTGGTTTGAGTTGCAAGGTGAGCTAACTATTTTATTCATGGAACACCATTTTGTTTTTTTAAATTTTTATTTTTTGTAGAGATAGGATCTTGCTATGTTGCCCAGGCTGGTCTTGAACTCCTGGTTTCAAGAGATCCTCCTGTCTTGGCCTCCCAAAGTGCTGGGATTACAGATACGAGCCAGCATACCTTGCCTAGAACACCATTTTGACTTAAAACAATAGCTGATGGACAAATTACAGTTATTTATACTTGGGCACTTGGCAGATATTGCCTCAAAACTGAAGAAAGTGGGCCTGTCATTTCAAAGAAAACGTTGACAGTATTTGTTGCCAGTGATAAAATTTGAGCTAAGTGAAAATTAGAATTTTAGAAAATTTGAGTCTGGCCACTGTGAACTTGACAGTTTCCCAGTATTTAAAGACCTTTCCAATGAGATAAGTGGTGATACTAATGAATGTGATTTTTTGGGGGGTTGTATAATGAAATGCATCAACATTGGGAAGATCTGCATAACTCAATAAACCAATATTTTCTGAATGAACAATGCATGATACTATAAAATTGTGTATGGATAAAATATTCATTCAAAGCATAAAATAGATTGATTTTAATATAACAGAGGATATAAAGGTCAGATCTCAGATTGCAGCTAACCTTTGGGAAACTACAACTTGTCAAGTTTGGTGTAATATCAAAGAAGAAGATCCATGATTATCTGAAATGACTATTAAAATCCTCCTCCTTTTCCAACTACCTGCGTGAAGCCAGATTTTCATCATGTATTTCAACTAAACATATCATAACACATTGAATGCAGGAGCAGAGTGAAAGTCCACCTGTCTTCTATTAAGCATAACATTATGAAGATTAGCCAAAAAAAGAAGAAGAAGAAGAAAACCAACGCCACTCTTCTCACCAAATTTTTCTTTTTGTTTCGGATTTTTTTTTTTTTTTTGAGACAAAGTCTCACTCCGTCACCTGGGCTACAGTGTCATTGTGTCAGCCTAACTCACAGCAACCTCAAACTCCTGGGCTCAAGCAATCCTCCTGCCTCAGCCTCCAAAGTGCTGGGACTATAGGCGCGTGCAACCACGCCCGGCTAATTTTTCCTATTTTTAGTAGAGACGGGATCTCGCTCTTGCTCAGGGCTCAGGCTGGTCTTGAACTCCTAAGCTCAAGAGATCCTCCTGTCTTGGCCTCCCAGAGTGCTAGGATTATAGGATTATAGAAGCGAGCCACCACACTTGGCCTGGAAATAATTATTTTTCATAAAATATATTATTATCACTACCATATAATGTCATGGGTTTATTATATTTTAAATGTGTGAATATTATTAAATGGTCAGTTTTAATTTCTTAAATTCCTCCTTAATACTTAGGCTGGGCCCAGGGGCTCATACCTGTTATCCCAGCTACTTGGGAGGCTGAGGCAGGAGGATTGCCTTGAGGCTGGGAATTCAAGATCAGCTTGGGCAACACAGCGAGACCCCCATCTTTAAAAAAATTTTTAAAAGCCAGGTGCAGTGGCTCACGCCTGTAATCCCAGCACTTTGGGAAGCCAAGGCAAGAGGATCACTTGGGGCCAGGAATTCAAGACCAGCTTGGACAAGAAAGCAAGAACCCCATCTCTACAAAAATTTTAAAAATTAGCTGGGTGTGGTGGCACACACCTGTACTCGCAGCTACTGGGGAAGCTGAGGCAGGAGGATCGCTTGAGCCTAGGAGTTCAAGGCTGTAGTGAGCTATGATCACACCACTGTACTCCAGCCTGGGCAACAGAACAAGACTCTGTCTATAAAAACCACCATGGTACTAATCTCTTTTTCTTCACTAATATACCTGAGGAAAATACCATAAACCCTTCAGTAGTGGTGGCTTGGTCCTATGAGGCAAGGAATAGCACCTTTATTATATTCCTAGCACACAACAGAGAGCCTGGCATATAGTAAGTAGTTATTCAACAAATACTTAGCTAAATTAAATTGGTTGAAATTAAAGCAATAATCCTCATCTCATATTGTGTTTACTCATGTTTTGGAATACACCATTTCTCAGGGAAAGGATTTTAACTGGTTTCCAAACCAAAACAGTCATTTTTCAAAGGCATCAAAGAAAACATGACTCAACCATTGCATGCTAGACATAAGGAGAAAAAGCAAATCACAAAATCCAATCATGCAATTTATAGATTAGAAACATTTTTGCTTGAAATTAGCAAAGGCTATAAGTGCTAACTGCAGAAAGACTAAAGTTGGGCTACCTGGGTTCAAATTCTGGCTTCACCATTTGCCATCTGTGTAATCTTGAGCAAGTCTCTCATCCACCTGTGCCTGAGTGTCCTCATTTGTAAAATGGATAATAATAGTACCCATTTTGTAGGGTTATTTTGAGGACATAATGAGCTAGTACATTTAGAGTTTTGTGTACTATATTAGAACAATGTATTAATATTTATAACAGTGCTTGGCGCTGAATTAAGTTCTCAATAAATTTTCTCTGTCCTCCTTAAAAGGGGGAAATTCATAAAATAAATACGTATTGACATGATGAAAACTATTCACAGTAAGTCTTTTTAATCTTTTTAAAACCATTGCATGCATAGAAAATAATATCTGTATAGCACAACCAGTAAACAGAAGAGATTGCTCGTGACCTGGGTTGAATAGTCCAGAGGCTCCCACTGTCCAGGATCTACTCTGTTCTTCTACAGGATGAGGGGAACAATACCATATCATCTTGTAACTCATTCACAGGCTGTGACATTCTGGTATATCTCTTTTCCACACATACACACACACACACACACACACACACACACACACACAATTTATATATTTAAAACACATTTGATTCCTATTCCTAGGAAAACTGCATTGGTCAGGATAAGCTATGTCATACTATGATGATAAAATAAATCCCAAAATCTCAGTGACTATTACGGACTCAATTGTGTCCTCCCCACATTGATATGCTGAGGTTTCAATCTCCAGTACCTCAGAATGTAACTATATCTGGAGATAAGGTCTTTAAAAAGGTAAGTTAAAATGAGGCCATTAGGCCCTAATCCAGTATGACTGGTGTCCCTACGAAAAGAGGAAGGGATGCCAGAGATGCATGCGCACCCAGAAAAGGCCATGTGAAAACGCGACAAGAAGGTGGCCATCCGCAAGCCTGACAGAGGCCTCAGAAGAAACTACACCTGCCAGACACCTGAATCTTGGACTTCCAGCCTAGTAAGAAAATAAATTTCTGTTGTTTAAGCCAACTAGTCTGTGGTACTTTGTTATAGCAGCCCTTGCAAACTAATGCAGTGACTTAACACAACAAAAGTTTATTTCTTAATCACTCGAAGTCCATAGAAGGTTGGCAAAGCTCTCTTCCATTTAGTGATTCAAGAATGTAGGCTCCATCTCTGGTGACACCACCATCTCAGTGTGTAGTCCTGGCACTCAACCTCAGACAGGACAGGGGCACACATATCATTTCCGCTCACAGTCTCCTGGGGAGGACTTGTCACATAGCCCTCACCTGGCAGGAAGCTAGAAAGTGTATGGAGGCATATGGAATATGGGGTGAACATTACTAATTTATTTTAGGATCTAGTTAAAACAAATAAGTATAGTTCTCTAATTATCCAGATTGCCTCTTAATGAGAATAGTAACAGATTTATTTATCCCTTTGTGGGAAGCAGGACTTTATTAGTATTTAATTAAAAATGAATGGGAATTCTTTCCATTGTTTAAAAGAATACATGCTGATTTCTTCCTTGTGTTACTTTTAGCCCTCTTGAGATTTCTTTTATGGTTTTGCTTTCATCATTGAGCATGTATTACTTTACACTTCTGTTAAAACATAATTTCCAATGAAAATAAACTCTTGACCATCCTGAGGGGAACATTAGAAAAAAGTAAAAAACTTACTGATTGAATTCATATTTATTCCAGAACATTTTTTTGAATCTAATCCCAACTCTTCAGACTATTCCTCAAGACCCTCCCTCATTAATCGTCCCACCCTTCTCAACACATGAGCACACATGCACTTCTCCGGCCTATTATCTTACTTCTCTGAAAATAGAGGGGTTTTTTTTGTTCCACTGAAACTATTTTTGATTTAAAACAAATTAATAAATATTTATTGGAACACTAGGCCATTTGTTTTTAACCACTTGCTAAATTGTTAGCAATAATAATGTTCCAGATTTTCTGAAACAGTCCTGATTTTCTTAACATCAGATCACAGATTGTCACTTTTGCTTTTATGCATGACCCTCTGGCCTAGGATAGCCTCTTCTCTTGGATAATAAGTGTCTATCTCATCTACTAATAAAAAATTGAAACCAACATCCATTTCTAGTAGTAAGGGCATAGCTAAGCAAGCTCTAAAATACTCACTTTACGTAGCTAGTGAAAATGCCAGCAAGTAGATGCTATCGACACAGAAATATTAATAGACATAATAACAATATTATGCAGGATCTATTGACCACTTACTATGTGCATGATGCTAAGTGCTTTTTTTTATCCATTACCTTATTTAATTCAGGCCATAATCCTATGAAATAGGTAAAATTATTATGCCCAATTTACAGATGAAGAAACTGGGGCTCAGAGTTGTAACTTGCCTAAATTCAAACAGGCAGGAAATAGTACTGAACCCAGGACCGGCTGAGTCAAGAGTCATGCTCTTAATCACATTGCTATTGTCTCCTACGGATACAGGAAATGATGCAAAGTTTGTATAACTACATGATTAAAAAAGCACTAGATGTGTACAGTGGTTATTACTAATGGAGGTGAAATGTATAGCCACTCAAAAAGATTGCAAATACAAATTTTTAACTAAAAAGTTGGGGAGAAACATGAAACTGGAAAAAAAAATCTACCAATTATTCTATTATCCTAAACCAACAGGTTAATACTTTGGTATATTTCCTTTCTATGTATCTTCTATGTTTTTTTGCATTTACAATGTTGTCTCCAGAATTGTTTTCACTTATCATTATGACATAAGCCTTTCTCCATTAAAAACTCAAAGACAGCTTGAAGTTTTGTAAGTTAGTATGAATTTGTATTAGTTATGATTATGTTCAGCTGTGAATGATAGCAAGCCCCAAACAACAGTGGATTAAAATTTATTTGTCTCTCGGATAAACACAGGCTCTTTATGGCTGATATGATGGCATCATGGGACCATCAGGGACTAAAGCTCCTTGAGTTTTGCTGCTTTCCCATCCTCAACACACAGCTTCTACACTGTAGCTCCAAATGACTTCCCTAATTCCAATTATCACATCCACAGCAGAAGGGAGAAAATGGAAGGAGAAGAGCATCTTCTCTTTAAGAATGCTTCCTGGAATTGTCTTACATTATATTCGTATCACATTAGCCAGAACTAAGACATATGGTCACATGAAACTGTGAGGAAGGCTGGGAAATGTAATCCTTATTCCAGGTAGCCATGTACTTGGCTTAAAATTAGGGGTTCCACTGCTGTAGAATAAGGACAGAATGGATTCTGGAGGTCAACTAGCAGTCTCCTTGTAGTTGAGTTATCTTTTCTATAAAAGTTGATAAAATTGGTTTATTAGTTTGTTTATAATGCCCAGTACCTTGTAAGTTCTTTCGAAACACTATTTATTGAATTAGAAAGTATATATTCTCTCTCTTTCTAAATATATATTTAGATATATATATATTGCATTTATTTTCCATCCTCAATATCCAGTAAAATACATGACATACAACAGAAACTCAGTAACAATCTAAGTTCCTTTCTTACTATAAACGAAAGAGAATAAGAATTTTTTCACTACCTGCTATTGTATTACACAATCTGTTTTATTACATACCATTTTCCCTCTATGAGTGCATATATATTTTTTACTGAGATGAGGTCTCAGTCTGTTGCCCAGGCTAGAGCGCAGTGGCTATACACAGGTGCAAGCATAGTGCCCAGTGGCCTCAAACTCCTGGACTCAAGTGATCATCCCACTTCAGCCTCCTGAGTAGCTGTGACTGCAGGTGTGTGACACCATGCCTGATCATGAGTGCATATTATTATTCACTTTGTGCATGTGCAGAAAGTCCTTTCTGACTCACATAATGAGGAAACAAACTCAGAGAAATTAAAAAACTTGCTCAAAGTCACACCGCTAGTACTTGGCAGAGCTGAGATTTGAACCTAGGACTGTACAACTTCCAAATCCATCTGTTTTCCCTATAGCACAGTACATCAAAGCTCAGTTCATCCTAAGGAAGAAATGAGATGGTCAAAGAATGGGTATTTTTATCCATAAAACTGCAATTTACCAGCGATAGCTATTGGAATCATTGACGCTATGAGTTGCAACCAATGACTCTCTATTAGAGAAAAGCAAAATTCCCTGAGTTTAAGAACCCCTTTTAATTTTTTCCTTTTGTATCAGATTATGTTTTCCTACAAAGATCTGGAAATTATACATTTTTATTCACACATTAATACATACTTATTAGGGATCAGTACATTCCCAGCGCTCTGTCAAGCTCTAGGGACAGAGATGAAAGACGGTCTCCATTTGTAAGCATTTTGTCTGGTGGTGCAACAGATAAGTGAACAGCGGCAACAATAACAAGTAGCAATACTCTGCAATAAGGGCAATGCAAAGGCTAATTTTTCAGCCAGCCTAGAGGAGTTAGGAAAGACTTGCCATAGGTGACTCTTAGGAAGGATTTAGACTATTCCAGAAGCACAGTCCAAACTGAGCCAGGCAAAGAAGTGTGTGTGCGCAGGGCACACAGCACAAAGAAAGGTATAAGGGGGAAAGTGATATATATGTATTTATTTATTTTTGGGGGGAGACAAGATCTTGCTCTGTCATCCAAGCTGGAGTGTATTGCATGATCACAGCCTGCTGCAACCTCAAACTCATGACTCAAGTGAGCCTCCCACCTCAGCCTCCTGAATAGCTGGGACTATGGCACGTGCCACCGTGCCTGGCTAATTTTTTTTACTATTCTAGAGACAGGATCTCACTATATTGCACAGGCTGGTTTCCAACTCCTGGCCTCAAGTGATCCTCCTGCCTTGGCCTCCCAAATTGCTGGGATTACAGGTGTGAGCCACCATACCTGGCCAAGAAGTGATGTCTTTTCCTAACCCATGACAGAATTCATGTCTGAGACCCCTAAAACAAGACGGATTAACAAGAGAAAAGCATACAAACTTATTTAATTTGAGTTTTATGTGACACAGGAACCTTCAGCAATGAAGACTCAAAGAAACAGGAAAAATTGTGTATTTTTATAGACAGTTGTGCAGAAGTATGATTAGAGGACAGAAGGGTATGAGCTAATGGTAATACCCGGGGCAGGGGCACTAAGCAAGACCTATTTGTGCAGATTCTTCTTGGCATCTCTGTGTCTTCGAGCATAAGGACGTTCTTTTCCTCTGGGTATAGGGAGGATCCCTCTGGAATGAGATCTTACAACCTATTTTCAGGGAAAGTCAGCTGGGTTTTATGGCCCACTTCAGGGAAGAAGGGGGGAATTCTTCCTAGTTTCTATGGCCTGTTTCTGCTGTTTCCTCAAATGCCAAGGTGCCATATTTTGAGGTAGCATATCCTGAACCCCATCAAGGGCAGGGAGAAGAGAGAAGGTGAGACATTGAGGATGTGGTTTGGAAAGGCTCCTGGCAGTTACCAAACTCTGATGTTGCCTGAAAATCATCCCAGACCTTATTAATAATGTAGATTTCTGGCTCCCACCCCCATGGTTTCTGATCCTCTGGACCTCAGACAGGGACCAAGAATCTGTAATATTAATGAGTGGACTCTCTTGGGGACAGTCCAAGGCCTACACTTTGAGAAAAAGTGAGAAGTAAAAGAAGTGGGAGAAAGCAAGAGACAAGGTTAGCAAAGTAGGCAAAGGCACAGCCAGTCTGGCTCAGTACACCCTGATGGCAATGGTATGGAAGATTTTAAGCAAGACAGTGAATGACATAACTAGGTCACTGTTTTACAAGAATCATTTCAGCTCTAGTTTGCAGGGAAGAAAGGTTGGGAGATTGGGACCTTAACTATGGCAGTGGGGTAAAGATGGAGACATGAGAATGGTTTTGAAAGATATTTTGGGGGTGGAACATCCTGGATCTGTTCAACATGTATTTGAATATGGTGGTGGTAGAGGGCGCTGAGCAGGAGTTGAGGATACTTTCTGAACTACTGCAAAACTGGAAAAGGAGTGAATAGATTGGCCTAAAAATAAAAGGACAATGAATTGCAGCGTTTTGAGGCTGAGGAAATCCAATAAAAATATTGCTAGTAAATTTTTAAAATCTTTTTTAACTGATAAAAATAAAAATTAAAAAAAAAAAAACCCTTTGATTTTGTTTCTGAAAACAACTAAGTTCAGTCATCATTGCATGTCATGACAGTTTCCTAAAACCAGGCATTCTAATCATGGGTTAAACATGGGTCCCAAGCAAAACTCTTCTGTTTCAGGGATTGTCTGGTCCCTCCTTCTAGCACTGCAGGGTGCCTCAAAAGAGGATAATTCTTCCTGGAGCAGGTCCTCAGACTCCTTCTTCCAGAACTATGTGAGCACATTGCCAACACTTCACAGAATCAGTCTACAGGTTTATAACATGTACTGGATACTTACAAAAATTTAAGAGATTTACATTAGTGTCTCATGCATAAAGGTAAATGGATACAATCCACTCATATTAGAAACAGAGGTGCACTGAAGAGTTTATGCATGATGTAGAAGGGATATGGGATCTGGAGGCTGGTAAGACTGTTTTCACATGATCACCTACGAAAAGAACATTGGAATTCATAAGCCAGGCTTTAATGCCCTGCCATGGTCACAGCCTCAGCAGCACACAGGGACAGGCTGAAACCATGGTTATGGAGTAATAACTGGCACTAAGAATAAAACAGAATCATGCTGGAAGGGTCTCAATTACACCTTTGTGAGTCAGACTAGTCATTCTGGTTTGCCCATTATGCAGTGATAGCACCCTGGTCAGGCTGCACTCACAGAAGATCTTAGCAACTGAATGTTCTCCCACATTCTTATTTATTGAGAGAATATGATATTTGCTTGTCCTCAAGAACATTTCATTTGGGTTCATTGATAGAAAGTTCTTGCACACCACTTCCTCCTATAATCTCACACTCTTAGAAGTGAAAACTGTAAAGACTTGATTCTGGCCATCAAGGAGCTGACCATCTAGAGGGATAAAACAAGTTATGTACACAAAGTGCCAGGAAATACCTGATATCCGAGTACAGAATGACAAAAACTAAGTCCTATGGGAGTACAGAGGAGATCACTCTGGGGTGATCAGAAAGGATTTCATGAAAGATTAGAACTTGGCCTTGAATTATACATTTGTTGCTTAAATTGAGCTCAGATATCTGTTTGTATTAGTTTTCTGTTGCTATATAACAAATCACCACATACTTAGCAGCTCAAACAACATGTGTTTATCAGCTCATAGGGAGGCACAACTGGGCTCTCTGCTTAGAGTCTCACAAGGCCAAAATTAAAGTGTTGTCCAGTCTGGGCTCTTATTTGGAAGCTCTGAGAAAGAATGTGCATCCAACTTCATTCGGATTGTTGGTAGAATCTAGTTCTTTGTGGCTGGGGTCCCATAGCCTTGTTGGCTGTCATTTGGAGGCCACTCACATTCCTTTCCATGTGGTCTCCTCCCTCTTCAAAGCCAGCAATAGCCCAATGAGTCCTTCTCATGCTTTCAATGTCTCTGACATCCTCTCTTGCTACCAGCCAGAGAAAACTTAGGCTTTTAAAGGGCTCTTCAAGGCTGGGCGCAGTGGCTCACGCCTGTAATCCTAACACTCTGGGAGGCCGAGGCAGGAGGATCGTTTGAGCTCAGGAGTTCAAGACCAGCCTGAGCAAGAGTGACACCCTGTCTCTACTAAAAATAGAAGGAAATTGGCTGGACAACTAAAAATACATAGAAAAAATTAGCGGGCATGGTGGCGCATGCCTGTAGTCCCAGCTACTCGGGAGACTGAGGCAGAAGGATCACTTGAGCCCAGGAGTTTGAGGTTGCTGTGAGCTAAGCTGACGCCATGGCACTCTAGCCCAGGCAACAGAGCGAGACTCTGTCTCAAAAAAAAAAAAATAAATAAGGGCTCTTCAAGAAACAAAAAAAAAAAAAAAAAAGAAGAAGAAGAAGAAAAGAAAGAAAGAAAATAAATAAAGGGCTCTCCATATCTTAAGGTCAACTAACTTGGAACTGTAACTATATCTGGAAATTACCTCATAGCATTGCCTACATCGGTATTTGATTGAAAAACCAGGAGACAAGAACCTTGGTGATGACCTTTAGAATTTTGCCTACCACATAGTTATTCTGTGAACCTATCTTAAGGGGTTTGTCAGTTTATTAATTAAATAACAATTATTTATTGTCCATTTACTAAGTACAACATACTAGTCACAGTCATGCTAAATGGCATCTTAATTTTCATTTGAAAGATGTTTTAGTTGCTTCAGAACTTGAAGTTTAGGCTAAAAAAATTCTTTCTTTCTTTTTTTTTTTTTTTGAGACAGAGTCTCACTCTCTTGCCTGGGGCAAGTGCCGTGACATCAGCCTAGCTCACAGCAACCTCAAACTCCTGGGCTCAAGCAATCCTACTGTCTCAGCCTCCTGAGCAGCTGGGACTACAGGCATGCACCGCCATGCCCGGCTAATTTTTTTTTTTTCTCTATATATATTTTTAGCTGTCCAATTAATTTCTTTCTATTTTTGGTAGAGACGGGGTCTCGAACTCCTGAGCTCAGAACGATCCGCCCGCCCCGGCCTCCCAGAGTGCTAGGATTACAGGTGTGAGCCACCGCGCCCGGCCCTAAAAAAATTCTTTCTAAGTCAAACATTTTCAATAAAAGATTAAAAACAACATTTAAATTGGTATTTCAAAATGTTTCAATGAAGACATGTACCAGAATTACTTAGGGACCTTTTTAAGTTACACATACACACACACACACACACACACACACACACACACACACGACTGTTTGTCTCATCCCCACCTAGAGAACAGGTTAACTCCCATTTCCCCACCCCCACCCCTTCCATCCCCATTCATGGAGAATCTCCACCATACAGAGTCCCTGCTAGTCATTTCTTTTTCTCCCCTCTGTCCCTCATGTATGCTTTGTTCTCGTCTGCTTCTGGAACTTTCATACACGTAATGCCTTCCCATCCACTTTGCCTGTCAACATTTCAGCCACAGTTCAGAACTGCTCAAATCCTCGTTTCTCCACACCTTCTGACGTACCCACATCTTTTCTGTACAATCCATTTGGCAATCAATGGTATTACTGGGTTATATCACTCCTATTTCAGTCGTGTGTGTGTGTGTGTGTGTGTGTGTGTGTGTGTATGTGTGTGTGTGTGTGTGTGGTTCACAGGGTCTTTTCTTATATTACTTCAAAGTATTTAGGATAGGAAGTCATTGAAAAATATTTGTTTATATGATTAAATTGCTCTGATTAGAAAAATCTGACAGCTTCCCATGATTTCCTGCTGTTAATATTATCTCATTGTTAGAGTCCTTAATTAAAAAAAAACTAATCAGGGTTTTAACTAGCAAGCAATATGTAATCACCTGGTTGTGGTACATTTATGGCTCGGCTTCTATCTGAAGCTTTTAAGAAGGGCATTGATATTACCAAGCAAATAATTATGAAATGTTCTGGGGCTGAGAGGCATTTTTTTTAAAACCAATCAGGAAGAAGCACTGAAGATGCATTAGTTACTTCTTAGATTTTCTGTGACAATCACTTTTTTTCCATTTTCTTTCTTTCTTTCTTTCTTTTTTTTTTTAGAAACAGGGTCTCTGTCATCTAGGCTAGAGTGCAGGGGTGTGATCATGGCTCATTGCAACCTCAAACTCCCAGGCTCAAGCAATCATCCCACCTCAACCTCAGTTTACCATTCATGAAACAAGGTGAATATTCCAGTTCAGCAGCAACTCTCTTTCACATAGAGAATCTTGGCCTCAAGCTCCTCCATCTGAGGTTTGGCTTCCCTAAGGCCTTGATGTCTCTCCATGCCCAGTTAGAGGAAGAGAGTGGGGGAAGAAGGTGTGGACGCTTTCGTGAAGGGCTGTACTTGAGACAGATGCACACATTTCACCTCATATTTTTTTGGCAAAAATTAGTCAGATGGCCACAGATGGCTGCAAGGGCTGCTGGCAAATTCAGTTCCAGGTTGGGCAATTGCTTCCAGTTACAACTCTATTGCTATGAATGAGGAATATTTTAATGAGCAGCTATTGTCTTCCTCACATAAACTGAGAGAGAAAATGAATATAATTCGCTGGGTGTGGTGGCACATGCCTGTAGTCCCAGCTACTCAGGAGGCTGAGGCAGGAGGATCACCTGAGGCCAGGAGTTTGAGGTTGCAATGAGCTGCGATGACACTGCTGCACTGTAGCCTGGGCAACAAAGTGAGACTCTGTCTCAAAAACAGAAACCAAAACGCAAACAACGTCTATTGGGTTTGAGCCATTGTACTTTAGAGTCCATTTGCTTCAGCAATTTAGTCTTCCATAACCAGCACAGTTCATTTTTGTATTCTTTCAAGCATCCAATAGATATGTAGTGCAGCTACAAAAGCATACACTTATTTAAAAGTCATCCAAAGGAAGTGAGACCTAAGTGATCACCAAGGAAAATGCTACCCACCTCTGATTCGAGGAATAGATGTTCTCATTTCCGTTAGAAGAAATAATAGTAAGAAACTATTTACAATAATTGAAAGCAGAAATTTTAGTTAGTAATAGCCTTGAGACAATGTGGTTTGGGTTTGGATCCGTTGTGGTTCATGGTGAAGGAGACTTGCTGCATGGCCTATCTCTGCTTCATCAGAAAAAGGAGAGAGAAACTAAATTCTATTCTACCTCAAGCCAGAATAAGGCTACTCGGCTATGCCAGTCTCCTCTAGTTTTGAATTCTCTCAGGTGGTGTCTTCCAGGAAGAGTTTCCCAACCACCACCCTCTCCTCACCAATGGCTGGATGTGATGTCTCTTCTCTAAGTGCCCCAAGAATTCTTTGTAAATCTCGATCATCGTTCTCACTGCACCAACCCTCAGCCTCACGGCCAACCCAACACCTGTTTGTATGCCCTTTGAGTGCAGGCATACTGTCTTACTCCCCTTGTGGTCCCTCTGTCTAGCACAGTGCCTGGCATACAGTTTATAAATGATGGTTGAATGAATGAATGATTTTAAGGGCCTCACAGGATGGTGTTTCTCTATTTAATTCCCATAGAAGACAACTTCATAACAGTCATGGCTGCCATCATTTCCAAGCCCCCTCGAAATCTTTTTTTCTTATTTTTGTTTCCATGCCTCATTATTTTCTACTGGTTGAGACTTTCACTGCCTTTGCTTAGATCAGCCAGACCTAATTGCCTTCCTAAGATATTTCTTTTTTTTTTTTTTTTTTTTTTTTTGAGACAGAGTCTCACTCTCTTGCCTGGGGCGAGTGCCATGGCGTCAGCCTAGCTCACAGCAACCTCAGACTCCTGGGCTCGAGCAATCCTACTGTCTCAGCCTCCCGAGTAGCTGGGACTACAGGCATGTGCCACCATGCCCGGCTGATTTTTTCTATATATATATTTTTAGCTGTCCAATTAATTTTCTTTCTATTTTTAGTAGAGACGGGGTCTCACTCTTGCTCAGGCTGGTCTCGAACTCCTGAGCTCAGAACGATCCGCCCACCTCGGCCTCCCAGAGTGCTAGGATTACAGGCGTGAGCCACCGCGCCCGGCCCCCCTAAGATATTTCTTTCAAAAAGTCTTTCCTGGTTGTTAATTCTTAATATTATCAATCCTTTACTACATTAGACATTACTACATTATGCTAAGAGATAGGACTAAGGAGTGGAGAGATCCCTGGATCAGAAGTCAAGAAACCTTCAATCTCTTTATCTCTTAAAGCTTCAGTAAAATGCCACACAAAAAAGGCCACTATAAAATGATAATGTGTGAATTAGAAAAGAGTAAGTTGTAGAACCATTCTTTAGAAAAAATGCTACCTAGAAATAATAATAAATCCTAAAACAGATCAAAGCAGAGCTTGGTGTGGGGCCTCTGAGAAGCAGAGTTTGGAAACCACAAGACTAAATCATCTCAAAAGTCTCTTTCACCTGTAAAAGCCTGTGGTTCTATGTAAATTAATTGTCCCACACTTTTTATCTGAAAGTGCCATGACCTTTGGTACATTCAAATCTATCTAATAATGAATGGTACTGTGTATTAGCTGTGATTCTAATAAATAAAATTATCTTCTGTTGACATAGCATTTTATGGGATCATTTACAGAGGCAGTGTGGTGTTGTGGTTACTAGCATGGACTTTGGAATAAGACACAACAGGATTCAATCCTGACCCTTCCATGAACTAGTTGTGTGACTTGAGTAAGTTCATTAGTCTCACTTAGCATCAGTTTCTTCACTGAAAGCGGGGAAAAGAATGCCTGCATTACTGGCCGTTGGAAGGATGAAATGGGATATGGTACATAGAGCATTCAGCATGATGCCTCCATGTGCTACATTCCCCATAAAAGTCACCTATAATGAATTTTACATTTACTATTTCACTTAATCCCAACAATAGGAGACAATTGCTATTGTTATTTTCAGGAAAAAAAAAATTGAGACCCAAAGAAGTGAAATGACTTGGCAGTGTTTAGCCAGTGAGGGCAGACCACTGCTCTTCCTACCACCCCACTCAGAGTCTAAGTGAGAGAAGGAACGAGACACAAACTCAGGGAGGGGAGAAGGAAAGGGAAGAGTCCAGGTTGGGAGTCACTGGGGCCAAACAGGGATGACCCCCAGAGAAGGCAGGGGTGGGAAGGAGGATTCCAGAGAAAATTTTCACTGACCTATGATAGTGTGTTAGACTGAAACATTGTCTAAGCATGGCACGGGCCAGGACGTCACGGTGACCTCTCCACCCATGCCATTTCCCAGTCCACGGCAGGGACGGGGCTTCTCCTGCTTCGCCAGCTCAGGCTTCTGCACACAGAAAGTTCTCCATGAACATTTGCTAAGTGACCTGGGTAATGAAGTTTCTCTCTTTATTTTCCCTGCTTTAATTTGGAAGACTTTTCTTTGTCCTTAAAACCATGAGGTATACAAAGGACTTTGCTTCTTCCTTCTTCAAAGCAAAGGGAAGAATCCTTCCTAAAGATTCAATTTGGTATGAAGTCATTGATCAGTCCCGACAGTTACTCCATTTACTGTACTTTAAATGGCAGCTCCGGTCTCCTCTCCTCTTCCTTATCCCAACGCTGAAGTCATGGTGCCTAATTTAGGCCACTGTCGTAATTTCTACCCACAGCAAGCTGATACCATCGCAAGCAAGCACAGCCCCAGACTACTCTGAGACAGAGTCAGAGACTCAGGAAAGACATTCATGCCTCCTCCGTTCCCCTCCCAGTCACTTGCTTATTGTCCTAAGGTATTGTGGAGACTGCTCTTTTACAAGAATATCTGTGATTCAGAAGCGCAGTACAATTTTCACAGACTGAAATTCTCTTATTTGTACAGTGCATTTTAATATATATCTTTAAAGTACAAGAAGACATGCAGACATTGGTCTCATTTCCTTTAGCAGATTTTTCAGTGTATTAGAGCTGTTATCATTTAGAGAGAATTACAAAAACAAGGGACCAGAAAGGTTCAATAATCAGGGAACGGCCTGTCCTCAATTACTTGTGTGAAACCCCCACTGTATCACAGGGACAGAATGTTAAATCAATAGAGACTTGAGCTGTTAATTTCCAAAAAGGAAGAGATGATTGAACTAAAATAGTCTATGTCACTTCTCTGCCCATAGGGAACGGAAGTCCCTTTAATTTTGAGTCTTTTTACAATTAGGTGAGTTTCAGGAAGATCATGAGTCACTTTACAAAATTTCTAGTTGGGGGGGAGGGTATAGGGGGAATGCTTTGTTGACATAAAGCCTTAGTTTTTATACAGAACTGTTTTTAGTGCAAGGTGGTAAGAGGAATGGGCATATACACAGGTGTATGTAGGTGAGGGGTAATAAGATGGGCACACATTAAAGTCAGGAACACACAGACATCTTGCCTTCTGTTACTTTTTATCTCATGTGCTTTCCTTCGCAGGCTTTGCCTCTACCCTGACAGTTTATGGGAGGAGATGCCACTTGGACTTCTTCTTTTTTTTTTTTTTTCATTTGTATAAATTTAAGAGGTACAAATGCAGTTTTGTTCAATTGCACTTTTTACTGATTCGTGGCTATCTTTTTTTATTTTCTTTCAGGCTGAGGCTGAGAAAAAGGCTGCTTGAATTGCACAGATTCCTGATCAATGACTTTTGATCATATTTGCGTAATCACATTTGCAGGGTCTAGTGAGGACCAGGGTGATAAAATAAAGGACAGCTTTTAGTAAAAGTCACTTCATGATGCCACTTCTTAGTGAGTCTATTCCTTGTGAACTAGCACAGGTGGCATTATCCTAGTTACCTTTTTAAAGAATAAATATACAGATTGTAGAAATCTACATAGTAGTGAACTAGGCATTTTTATTTATTTATTTTTTTTTTTTTGAGACAGAGTCTCACTCTGTTGCCCTGGCTAGAGTGAGTGCCGTGGCGTCAGCCTAGCTCACAGCAACCTCAAACTCCTGGGCTCGAGTGATCCTACTGCCTCAGCCTCCCGAGTAGCTGGGACTACAGGCATGCGCCACCATGCCCGGCTAATTTTTTCTATATATTTTTAGTTGTCCAGATAATTTCTTTCTATTTTTCTTTAGTAGAGACAGGATCTTGCTCTTGCTCAGGCTGGTCTCGAACTCCTGAGCTCTAACAATCTGCCCGCCTTGGCCTCCCAGAGTGCTAGGATTACAGGTGTGATGAACTAGGCATTCTTAAATTAAATGTCAGCTGATTCTAATTTTCTAATAAGTCTTCTTCCTTTCCTTTTTTCTCATTCTTGTTTTATGATCTCTTCAAACTAACAGTCCACTGCAGCTGGCTGGGAATTCATTTCTTATTTTAAAAAAATCTTTTTAGGCCGGGTGCGGTGGCTCACGCCTGTAATCCTAGCACTCTGGGAGGCCAAGGCAGGTGGATCTCTCAAGGTCAGGAGTTTGAGACCAGCCTGAGCAAGAGCGAGACCCCTGTCTCTACTAAAAATAGAAAGAAATGATCTGGACAACTAAAAAATATATATATAGAAAAAATTAGCCAGGCATGGTGGCGCATGCCTGTAGTCCCAGCTACTTGGGAGGCTGAGGCAGGAGGATCGCTTGAGCCCAGGAGTTTGAGGTTGCTGTGAGCTAGGCTGACACTACGGCACTCTAGCCCAGGCAACAGAGTGAGACTCTGTCTCAAAAAAAAAAAAAAAAAAAACTCTTTAAGTTTTTAGAATGGCCTTGAGCTCTAAACTGCTATCTCTGAGCTGGTCCCCAGAAGTAAAAGCAGCTCCTCACTGGCTTCCCCACTCTGCCACTGGAGGGAACATGAAGGAAGGGAAGGTGTTCCTCCACCCCATCACCTCCCAAAAGACCTCCCACCTCCCAAAGAGCAGCTGGTCCCCTCCGGGGAGGGGCCGGAAAGGCAGGCTGGGATTTTGAGATGAGGGAGAATGTGTGTCCCTCCCAGCCTCACTTTTTCCTCCCCTGTCTTTCCCACTTCCTGCCACGTGATCTGGGGATGGGCCAGCCCTGGTGCTAACCTAGGCCTCCCCAGGGCAGGTCAGAGCAGCAGCCACACTCACCATCCATCCCCTCAGTCACGATCAGCCGGAAGAGTCTGGGGGCCTGGAGACAAACCCAGTACCCACTTGGCCTGTGGGGTGTGGCACTTCCTCCCTGCATCTGCACTGGGGCTCCCTTCACTCCAGGGTGATGATTCTCAGCCTTCATTGCATCGGGATTCTCTGGGGAGCCTGTAAAAATGCCCAACCCTAGGTCTACCTTACAGCACCTGAAACGAAACCTCTGGAGACGGGGACCAGGCAAGGGTGTTCTCCAAAGCTCCAGGGTGAGGGCGAGAATGTGCTCCCCGATGCCCAATGCCAGGTTCGGGCACCTGCCAAGTCTGCCCCTTTGAGTTGGGCCATGAGCCGCAGTAAAGGCCTGTCACAGCCAGATGCTGCAGTCTCATGGAGGCCTCCTGCATTCACTTCCCTTCTTCCTTGTCTCGCTCCCATCAGCCCTGGTTGCTGCCTGGCCCCTGCTCAGAGTGAGCCTTTCCCCTCTAGACAAAGAATCCAACCGTACCTCCATCCAACCTGCCGTCTCTTTGCCTTGGTGGCCGAGGCCATGGAGACCCACGTAGGCCTCTCCCATGACTGACCACAGCCTATGGGCCTGTTTGGAGCTTCTCTTCCCACCCTTTCTTCAACCAGCAATATTGAGCATCAATAACATGTCAGGCTCCATGCCAAGTGCTTGGTATTATTACCACATTTAATTCTCACAACAGCTCATGAGGAAGGGTTACTATTTTATAGTTAATGAGACAGAGCTCCCGAGATGATAACCTTGCTCAGGGTGTCTAATCTTGCTCGGGGTGTCTTACTCCAGGTTGAGTTTTCTAACCCAGGTCTGGTTGATTCCAAAGCCCATGGTCTCCCCATTGTGGAGCTGTTCCTCAGGGAAAAAAGACCTGGTTTCTGCCCGAAAGTGTTCACAGTCTAGGCAGGAAGACGGACACAGGAGATAAGCATGGGGTTGGGTGGCAGCTCAGGGGCTGTGGGAGCAAGTAGGAGGGGTACCTCCCGAGGAAGGATTCCTGGGGAAGAAATGAATCAAATCCCACAGGATGAGTAAAAGTTACTTAGGTGAAGAGAGTGAGCACCCCGGGTACACAGCTGTGGAACCCTGTGGAGAAAGCAAGGCCTCTCCAGGAACCTGCTGGACAACGACAGGGCTGGACAGTGATGTGGAGGAAGCAAGAAGGGGCAAGAGGTGAAGATGGCAGGTGGGATAGGTTGTGAGCCTTTAAGTCATACCAATAAGTTTTGTACTTTATGCTGGAGACAATGGGCACCAGCAAAGGGGGTGAAGCAAAAGAGAAACCAAATAAAAATTGCACCAAGGAGGAAGGATTGGCAAAGGACATGCATGACCAGAGGCCAGGAGAACAGTTAAGAGGTTGCAGCACAGACTCTGGTGAGAGGTAATGGTGACCGGAAGGAAGACATTAGTAGTGAAATAGCAAGGAGGGAAGAGAATTAGGAGCAATTTGGAAGGCAGATGCAGCCGGATTTGAGGAGACTAAATTTTTGGTGGGTGAGAACAAGGAAGAGTCGAGAATGACTGCCTTCCTTGAGACTAAAGAATACAGGGAGAGGAGCAAGTTGGGAACAACTAGTGAGTTTCGCTGGACATGTAAGTGGAGGGGCAGATGGATATGAAATTCTGCAGTCTGGGAAAGGGGCTTACAGTGGAGATCCCCAAAAGGTAGTCATCAAGGTGGTCACTGACTTCAAAGATGTAGCAAGGTGCTCAGAGAGAGTGGGCAAGATGAGGAGAGCTGCATCTACAATGACCACTACAAGTGGCTGCACTTTCCCGCCAGAGCTTGAGGTCTACTCTGACCCCCAGCTTACTTATTCAGGGCCCTGATACCCTGCCTTGTTCTTGCCAGTTTCTTTCCCTGGGGAAAAAAAAAATACTCTTCTCTGTGCCCTCTTCCATTTGCTCATATACTCCATGCGTGTTCAGCTCTTCCTGAACTGCGAGTCTGCTGGATCTAATGCTGCCTTATTGCTGCTGCCTGGAATTTCTCCCTGCTATGCACTGCCATCCAGTTAGGACACCCCAATACCATTATTTGTCCAGGCTTTCTTTGCCCTTTGGGTACTGTGTCTTGAATAGACCAAGCACCCCTATGGGCCAGCCTCTGGAATTGGGTTAGTCCCTTCCAGGCCAAATCCTGTATCCTAGGTGGGCAGAGTCCTGCCTATCTACTCTCCTTCCCCTTTGGCCCAGGGGGCTGCGACCCGATTCAGGAAGCCTGACTTCACAGCCCACAGAACAGGATGGCGGGCCCCACGCAGATATGAAGGCTGAGGCAGAAGAGGATGAAGCCCTGGGTAGGGGGAGTGGTGGCTTCTCTGTCTGTCCAGCTGCATGGAGCAGGAGAAGAGGAAACACAGCAGAGGCTGACAGAATGGAAAAGTGGAAACCAGAATTTGCTCCCAAGGGACACTGGCTGTGGAATACCTTAAATTAGAAGTCTTAAAAAAATCTGTTAGCAATCCCTGTTGCCTTGGTTGGCTTTGGGTGTGGTTCTTTCAAACAGAGGATGATTGGTGGAGTTTTTCCAGCCCTGTAATTCTGCTTGTGATGAGGTAGAATTAAAGCTGAAATATGAGTTCATAAATTGCCTAGTTGGTGAATAATAGAGTTTAAATCTCCACCAAAAAAAAAGTTAAATAAGAAATCACATTAAAATTCATAGCCATCTGCCTACAATGATCTAATTTGAAAATTGAGCACAATTAATTTTTAATCCTAGGTCAGCTTTCCCAATGCCACCTGTCCCTCTCCTCACCACCTCCCCCACCAGACCGTCAGTGTGTGCTCAGAGAACTCGAGACCGTTTTAAATATTAACCTGGGCCACACATGGCTAGGAAGAGGAATCCACGCACACGCCTTCTCTTCTTCCTCCCATTATTATTAGCATAGTTGCTCACGTATTTCTAAATGTCGTCCTGGCTAAAAATAAATTCTGTAAACTAGGAATGTGGGGTGTGTCTGCCCCCACAAAAATCCCTTTGTTCTCTGTGTTGAGAAGTGAGCAGAGACGCAGAAGGAGACAGCCAGAGGCTATCGCTGAGGAAAAGACACCGCAGCAGTGTGTCAGCAACTGTGTGTGTCCCTGGCTTTCTGCTAGAAGTAGGGGACTTTGAGTTTGGGGAGAGATCTGGATGCTTCCAGATTTTAGAGGCTAGACTGTTTGACTTCCTTCTTCAACGGCTCCATTTTGGATGGGAGGAGATTCCATAAGAAAGGGTACAGGAATAGACACAGGCTTGGCAGGCGAAGGCCAGTTACCACCAGGAAGTTGACATGATCAAGCATCCTCCAAAAGCAGGCAGAGCAGAGCTAAATGGGCTAAGTCAGGAAGCTGCCATCAGCACCTGGACAGGCCAGCATGCTTCAGGAGAGGAGCCCTTTTCGTGGAGACGCTCTGCTGCGGGAAGCCCTTTGCTCTGGATGAATAGAATCATGCATATTTCTAATGACGTCTGCTCTTCTCAACATTGGAGGTCTCGTCTTCTATGACGGATCCACTCACCCTTCGGGGTATGAATTCCAGCGTGGGGTCCCAGGCACTGGCAATAGCATAGAGCCTTGTAGAGTAGACTAGGAATAGGGCAATAAATGCTGAGGATGTGACAGACCCAAGTTGCTGCTTCTTCAACACCATTTTAAACAAAGCCCTGGATTGTTTGGGTCCTGGATCCCAAGGGCATCTAGCAACAATATAAAGCCAAAAAGGAGAAAACTGAGGTCCTAAAGGTGGCCATCTGTGAAAGCTGCCCAGCAAAGATTTCTAGAAGCTGCTGGGTTTGTGATCACCTGTACTGGAACTAGTATTGACCCGGAATCTTCTGGAAAACCAATGTTATCTGCTTAATAACAGATTTAAGATGTGTGACAGGCTAAACTGTAGTGTTGAGGGTTCAAGTATTTACTTTTAAATGGCCTCCAAGCAAGAAGCCACAGAAGATTAGCTGCAGCTAGGTTTTTTTTAATGGAAATGGAAACCTCTGACTGAATAATGATCCATTTTGGGAAAATGAAACTGATCATAGGAAATGGGCTGTGCCTCTAGGTTAGAGTTTCTTTTTAGTGGGTCGCAAGGTAGACGGCATTCAGAGGCTGAAAACTCAAAAGGTCAGCTAAATTTGGTCTAGGCACAGAGAAATTAGGTGATAGGTACAATACTTTTGACAAAAGTGGCTGCAAAGGAAGAAATTGAAAGTAGTCACTGATGAAAAAACAAGGCAATTATTAACTTCAGGAAAAAAGAAAAGTAACAAGAAATGTAATCACAGTATACTACAACGCTCTACTTTGTTTACATGTGTATGATAATGTAAACAACAAATATTGATTTAAGCAAAAATTATAGTATAATTATATAGGGAGGATTGGGGAGGGAAAACAGAAGAAATGGCTGAAAAGAATGCTACCTTCTCATCTACTATAATAGGAAAATAATACATCTAGATTATTAAATCAAAAGAGAATAGTACATGAATATTATTTAAAATATGGCAATGTGTAAATGCCAGAAGAAACAAGACTGGGGAGAGTGAGAAGGAATGCGAAAGGAAAGTACTATATTTCATTAGTCCTTTAATACTATTAACCTTTTAAAATTATGTGCATATATTCGTTAAAGCAATTTTTAAGTGATCTTTCTCCAAAAGGATAAGACAGAAGAGAAAGTCTTTTCAGTTAAAAGTGTGTTGGGGCTGGGCACAGTGACTCACGCCTGTAATCCTAGCACTCTGGGAGGCCGAGGCGGAAGGACTGCTTGAGCTCAGGAGTTTGAGACCAGCCTGAACAAGAGAGAGACCCCTGTCTCTACTAAAAATAGAAACAAATTAGCCAAACAACTAAAAATAGAAAAAATTAGCCGGGCGCAGTGGCACGTGCCTGTAGTTTCAGCTACCCGGGAGGCTGAGGCAGGAGGATCGCTTGAACCCAGGAGTCTGAGGTTGCTGTGAGCTAGGCTGACACCACCATGGCACTCTAGCCCAGGCAACAGAGTGAGACTCTGTCTCAATAAATAAATAAATAAAAGTGTATTGAAAGGCAAATTAACTTCACGTTCCAAATATATTGGATAATATAGGAAGGAGTTAGAACCAAGAGTAAGGCCTAAGGATTTCTTAGTTGATTTAGGCACAGTTTGATAACAGTTAAGTTTAATAACAAGAGTACTTAATTTGTGTCTAGGTCTTACATTATTTTAAACCTTGTTGCTTATATAATATTTATAATGGAAATTAATGAAAACTTCCTTAATAAAGAGGTAATTTGGGGACAGAAACATACTGAGTGGATCATGTGCCTACTTCTTTAATTGTCCACATGGGACGAATGCCCAACCAGTGGGCCCGTGCATCCATAAACAGACATCATTGTTATTCATCAAGTGCCAGCTACCTGAAGAGCAAGCATATTGAGTAGGAAGAATTAATCATCTTCCATAAGACTTGAGACTATAATAGTCATGTATTCAATCCACTTCTATATTTCCAGCTCTCTTTTAGAAATGCTAAATGCAAAGGAGTTTGCCCAAATATGTCTTTTGGTGGTGAAGGAG
The DNA here is from genome assembly GCA_004363605.1 of Indri indri. NCBI lineage: Eukaryota > Metazoa > Chordata > Mammalia > Primates > Indriidae > Indri > Indri indri. The sequence continues at coordinate 31,367 of RJWJ010001746.1, forward strand.
CTCAGGGAACTTCGCCCCAAAATATGGCTCCCTGGTATAAAAAATATTTTGAATTAAACAGTTGTTAGAAGAGACTTTTCCACCTATCTACATAAAGGCCTGAGAGACCCACCAAGGAGAACAATTGTCTTCCTCCCTGCCACTCCTCCCCACTTCCCCCAACATCTCTCAATCCTCTACCTCTCCCAAAGCACAGCCTGAAGTTCCCTTACCTGCCTAATGTTCAGACGTACCAAAGTACCAAAGAAGAAAACAACTACCTCTGGTCCCTTTCCTGAGCTTTCATTAACTGAACCCATATTGCAGGAAAGAATACTAAAGTCTATCAACATACCTGGACAGACTTTCATCACAAACCACTGTCCACTCTGTGGGCCCAACAGGCTTTGCCCCAGACGACTGTATGTTCCTCAAGCCCATTGAATTCCTCTAAAAATCATTTACTATCCCCCTAAAATCATCCACACTTCCCCATCTCCCTTTTCCCCTAAGTAGGATATATTATATAAGCATCTGTACCCCATTGGGATATGGGGCAATCACTCTGTGATTCCCTGTGTGCGTGATAGTATTAAGTGTATATGCCTTTTCTCTTATTAATCTGCCGTTTTGCGAGTTGATTTTCCAGCAACACTTTCAAGATTTAAAATAATGTAAGACCTAGGTACAAATTAAGTACTCTTGTTAACACCATTTAAGTAATCTGTCACCTTGAATGGATGACTGCTGTTAACTGGAAAACCTTCACCATTTAACACAGGGTTTCTCAATCTTGACATTATCAACATTTTGGGTCAGAGAGTTCTTTGTTCTGGGGGTCGACACTGTGCATTGCAGAATGTTTAGCAGCATCCCTGTCCTTTACACACTAGATATCAGTAGTACCCCTCTCCCTCCCCCAGTTGTGACAACCACATGTCTTCAGACATTGACAATGTGCCTGGGAAGGGTGGGGAAGAAGAAAACTCTCCTCCAGTTGAGAACCACTCCTTAACATGTCATTTTTCCTGGTGCCCAACTGGTGCTCAAAATGGGTGAACTTTCTCTTGAAAGAGCTGCCTTATATCTGGAGTTCACCTATTCTAGCTCATCAAAGATCTAGGCTTAGTCTATATTATTAATTCTGCAGCAAAGAACATCTAAACAGTGATTAAAATGTATTATACCACTCTGCATCTGATAAGTGAGACATGTTAAGTGAGAAGCTTCTCCCTAAAGTATAATTAGGCTATGTAAATTGCCTAGGTATTTTAAAATCTGAAATAAAATTGAAAATGAGAAGAATCCCATCATGACATCCTGACACACTGGTTAGATATTTCTCCAGGGAGGGGAATCTTGCTCCCAACATCTTTGTAATATCTGCCTCAACTGAGCTTGCTTTAGCTTTTAAGAAACCTGGGGCTGAACTCATAAGGGGCTAGAGCAGACCAAAGGCACTCCAGTGAGGATCCCCTGGCCAGAGTGAGGAGGACTGGGGCTGGGACATAAATAGCTGCTTCATCATCAAAGCCTCCTGCCCAAGAGGAGGCTTTCATGAGAACTCAGCTCATTGTGTGAAAATTCAGATGACTGAACTATAATTAGCTCGATTAGTCAACGTTTTAATTCATAGGATTCTGGCTTTGATGTGTTCCTTTCTCACAGAATCAAAGCTAATAATTCTGGAATCATAATTGGGAGCTGAGTGCCAGCTTGAACATAGGGAGCTCCTCACCTCGTTGGCAAGCCCTGCTTCCAAGACTGCAGCTTCCTGGCCATAAATGCTTATGAACCTGGCCCAGGCACCTCAGCCTTGCCCTTTAGCTCTTTGCTTCAGAGAACATTTCCTGGGAACCTCCTCTCTGTGAGTCAAGATCTAGCATTTAGGTTCTAAATTTGAAGTGGTCGACATTAAGTTATGTCAGTGCCTCCAAAGCCTGAGCACATAATAGGTATTCAATAAATGTTTTCTGGATGTGGCTAAACAAACAGTAGGGCAGATCATTGGTCGATTATTGTTTTAGTTCATTTTCTGTTGCTATAACAGAATATCACAGGCTGGGTAATTTATAAAGAAAAGAGGTTTGTGGCTCACGATTCTGGAGGCTAGAAAGTCCAAGATCAGGCAGCTGCGTATGGTTAGCTTCTGGTGATGATCTTATGCTGTGTCATAACATGGCAGAGAAGCTGAAGAGAAAGCAGGCATGTGCAAAAGGGGAAAAATGCAAGGGACAGCATCACTTTATAATAACCCACTCTCGTGGTAACCAATCCAGTCCCAAGAAAGCAATAACTCACTCCCTCTCTCAAGATTTTACTCAGTCCTGTGAGAGTGGCATTAATCCCTCTTAATGACCTCATCACCTCTTAAAGGCCCACCTCCCAAACTGCTCCCCCAGGGACCAAATTTCTAGCACATGAATTCCGAAGGACACGCTCCAACCAACCACAGCAGTTGCCTATCCAATAATCATGCTCCCTGCCTCATCAATAAAACCTGATTGAACTGACCAACTGCAGTAATCCTATTTCTCTTGATCAAACAGAAGCACATGAGATAATTCTGGTTAATGAGATAAGATGGGAAGTCTGCTGGAGGGATTCCCAGAAGGATCTCCTTGCTTAAAAAGGTAGACACAGGAAAAGACAGCCCTCTTCTGCTATTGGATGTTATTGTGTTTCCATGTGACCCCTAGAACTGTGCCCACCATCTTGAAATCATGAAGAGACTTGCTGGGGACAAAGGAGACAGGTTGAGGATACAGGACAGGTGGAAGAATGTGCAGCCTCCACAACATTGTTAAGCTGTGGATCCACCAACCCCGAAGCTACCTCTGGATTTCTTACTAAATAAATAGCACGTGTTCCTCATTGTTAAGCCATTCTCAGTTGGATTTTCTGTTTCTTGCAGCTGAAAGCATCCTAATTGATAAAAGTGATTAACCAAATTATTTTTGGGTAAGAGGGATTTGAGTGAAAGGCCAGCCTAGTGGGAACTTTATTACAATAATTACTGCTTACTGAGCACCAACGATGCACCAGGACCTTATAAACATTCACTTTCATCCTCACGATAACTCCACGAAATGATTTTTTTTAGAGATAGGGTCTCACTGTGTTGCCCAGGCTGGAGTGCAGTGTCTGTTCACAGGCACAATCATAGCATGCTACAGCCTAGAACTCCTGGTCTTAAGCGATTCTCCCACCTCAGCCTCCTGAGCAGTTGGGACTTCAGGTACACACTACTGTGCCTGGCTCCACGAGGTGATTTTTATTATTTGCATTTTACAGATGAGGAAACTGAGGCTCTGAGAGCATAAGTGAGTTTACGTAAATCACCCAGTTATTATGTAATACAACATAGATTCAAACCCAGATCTAGTCTGACTCCATGTTTTTCTCTACCTTCTGTCTCTTGTTAGCTTTCCAAAGACACAGGGGAAGAGATGAGGACAAGCATGCCCAGGAAGACCAGCTGGTTTGACGGTATGGGATAGAAGGAATAAAGGAACAGAAATCCCATCTACCGAAACTGCCTGGATGGGTAATGAAATCACTGTCCTCAAGCAAAGCAGCCATTACCAGAGGTCCTGGATGCCGCTTCTAAACAAGGAGGAGGCATGGGAAACACCCCCAGACATTTTGCTATTGGGGCTCCAGACTGGTCCTCAAACCTCACCATGGTATTTGGAATTTGTAAAAGCTAAAGACCAACACTGGCTTCTCTCAAGCATTCTCACTGAAGGAAATCCCATCTCTCATATTCATAAGACAGTCTCTGCAGACAAGCTCAAAAAGAGCTCTGTTTCCTGTGTTTGCCGCTCCCTTCCCCATTCCCTCCCCAGACACTTCCCCACCAAACACAAAAACGTGACACCCAGTAAAGACAGAGAATAATGGTGCTATGCTCTTGAGACTGAGCTCTGATCCCATTCTAAGCCTGGTTTGCTCAAGCGAAGACTGATTCTGGAAAGACTTGGAAGGTGTTATAGATTGAGTATTGTTTTCTGCAGACTTTGTGGGACACGGGTGGGAAAGGGTGGCAGTTTCTTCAGTGCCTGTGAAGGCACTGCCTCTTCTTGTGTGACCTTGACCAAAGAAATTAATAAATCCCATACTCTCCCTGCTTCCATTTTCTTCCCTTGTGAAACAACTACGGCAGTTGACCATAACAACCCAGAAATGAATGTCGGCATCTGACTGCCATGAGCTGCCAGGGCTGCTGGGTGAGACAGACTAGAGACTGTGCTAGCACCACCTCCAGGGTCTCCCCTTGGATCCCTAGCCCTCCCTTCTCCAAGTCCTATCAGCCCATGCATCTAATAGTCACCCCAAGGTGGAAGTTTCTTCACATTTCCTGCGACACTGTGAAGAACCAAAGAACTGATAAATGAGCTAATCTCTGCACATCACATACCCCGAGAGCTCACTGGCATGACGCACTGAGAAACCTGGAACAGTGGGAGGAGATCCAGGCCTCCTTGGTCCACGAGCTCCATGGAAGTCAAAGAGGAAGATCTCACACACACACACACACACACACACACACACACACACACACCCCGAGGGAACATCCTGACCCCTTCAAATGAGAGGTCATCTTGATTCACCTGTGACTGATCCTGTATGCATGAGAAATGCTGCCCACTAGGGAAGGAGGCCTCTGAGCTGCTGCTTCTCTGACTTCCTATTTATATCAGGCCAGACCTGGGCAGGAAGCAGATGGCACACTCAAATTGGGTAATTTGAGGACAGTTGAATAAAGAGGCTATTTACAAAGATGTGGGCAGGATATAGGGAAACCACAGGGGTAGTGCAATAAGTAACAGCTACTTGACCACCCTAGGCTTGAGGAGGTGAGGGGAGGTATGGCCACCAGAACCTGTAGAGTATGTCCTGCATATTTAAGGCCACCTGACAAGAGCTGTGACCATGAGTCAAAGGATGCAGCCAGCCCGCAGGTGATCCCCAGGTCTCCCTCCCCCTTCTCCCTCCCTCTGATCTCCTGCTTAGGACACCCACTGGCTAAACCCAACTAGAAGCCAAAGGGTAACTGAGCCCACTAATATAGTTTGTGGCATAGAGCAGGGTGGAGAAGGATTAAGACTGGATCTAGAAAGGCAACAGTATCCAGCTTACTAACCAACTTCTAAGGGTGGTGGGGAAGGCTGGGGCTCTGAAGTCAGGCCACCTGGGTTTAAGTACCAACTTTGCCTCTTACATGCCATGTGACTCTGGGCAAGTTACTTAAGTTCTCTACGCATCAGTGTCCTCATCTGTAAAGTGAGGATAACAATACCAACCTCAGAGTTGTAGTGAGGGTAGATGTTTCATTTATCCCATTTAGAGATAATATAGGTAAAGCGCTTAGCATATAGTAGGTGCTCAATAAATGCTGGATCCTTTCCTCTTTTCCTTCCCTCCTTACTTACCTTCCTCTCTTCTTTTTCTCTCTTTTTTCTTTACCTCCTCCTTCATGTAAATGTGTGGGATAGGGTCCTACATTTTGCATGACGCTATTTATTATATGCACTTGATAAATACTGTTTGACCAATGGTTGAAGGGTCTTCCCACCTAGGAGGCCTCATAATGTCCTATAAGTGATCCACCCAGTCTTAGAGCCTGCAGCAGTGATTATGGTTTAAAAAGTTTTTTCTGGGGTTGTTAGACATGGTTCTGTCTCCTTTCATGGATGGTTGCAAAGTTACTAGAATGTTTGCATTACACTTTTTAAAGCTGTACATGTGTTTTATACTGCTGTCTGTATTTTTTTATATTTAACAATTTCAAAGTTTTTAGAAAATATTTTTAAAATTTCATATGACCATGAAAAATAGAAAATTTTCATTGTTTGCTTTCTTTCCATTTGCTCTTCCTTGGTGGCTAGGATGGATCTGAATTACCACCAGGTTCTCAACAAAAGGCCTTTGAAAGGTGATTTTATTGGTGATTAGCGGACCTGGGGCCACTTATTTCTTTCTAGTCACTTATTTCTTTCTATTTGCAGATGCAAGAAACACAAGCTGGTTCTAAATGCTTTTCCTGAATGTATGCCTGGGATAGTTACAGGAATGCTCCAATCACCTCCTTGCACAGTTCTGTGGTTCTTGCTGACTGGATGCAAATCCCTGCCCTTCAATGTACAGTTTGACCTCTGAGCAAGCAGCTTCCTCTCTCCCCTTTCAGCCTCTCTCAGTCCCTGTAGAGATCCCGCGTGCCTGTAGTGTGGGGTTCCTGTTCTCTACCAAGCAGCTCTGCCATTGCTTCCGGGCCCTTCCCCAAAGCTACTGTTAAATAGATGTCAGAAGAAAGTGGCAGAATGCTTTCCCAAGGCATTTACCTGGCATTCTCCCTTTCTATTGTAACGTCTCTCCTAACCCTTCTTTCATTCCGTGCTTTACTAAAGGAACAAGAGAAACTCCCCATGCCTATAAGTACAACTAGACTAGTTCTACAGTGGCAGGAATCGTGTCTTTTCATATTTGTATAAGCCATATTGCCTGTCTGAGAAGTGGACACAGAATAGGAGCTCAAGAATGGGTCATTGAATTGAACTGAACGGAATTTTCCTTTTCTTCTTGCCGGCATGAAAACCATCTATCTCTTCAGCCTAGCAGGCCCACTCCAGTGGACTGCAAACTCCTTGAGGGAGAGGGATTTTGCCCTGTCTGGGAGTTGGTTTTTATATGGCAGCAGCAGCAGCAGCATGTAAAGGATGAGATGGGAGGTGGGCAGGGAGGAACAGGCACTTAAAAAACTTTTGAGGCTCATTTATTTTTAACATTAAGCTATAGATTTTCTTCTCTTTAGCATAAGATGCTCCTACCCTCTTCTTGTAAAGGATTGCACAGCTGAGGAATTCTGTTTGCTTTTTTTGCTTCTTGAACAGTCTTAGACAAACTCGCAGCTCCTTCCATCCCCCACCCGCCAAAGCTGGCACTGGAAGTGCAGAAAGCCAAGTGCTTTTGACGTTTTTTCTTTTGCTAAAACTAGGCAGGGCCTGGAGATGAGAGAGTGAGCTAGGCCGTTTAGCTTCTCCGTGCCTCACCTTTCCTCCTCAGCAGCTGGGGAGCGTGGAAGGAACATATAAGGAATAGTGGGGGTGCTTGTTACTTTGGGAAGGAAACGTTGCAGTGTGTGAAGCGTGTGATTTATGGCTCCGAGACGTTCAGATCCAATTCCTGGGTGAAGGCATCCGAGGCAGGGGCCTCCTAGCCCCTGAGCTTCACGGCGTCTCCCCGCTATGAATCTGGTGGCAGCTAGACCAAGTCAGCTGCTTTCCTTATCCCTCCAAGTTCCAAAGTCCAAATCCTTTCCTGCCGCATACAGTAGCTACTTTAAAAGGGGAAGGGGAGTAAAAGGCAAACTCCCTGTGCAGGCCCTTAGCTGGCTCTGGTGATGTCTCCCTGACACCATCGTCAGATCTGTCTAGCCTTCCTTCTCTCCTCAATTAACCACACTCTCTTTCGGGCTCCAAAGCTCACATGACCAAAAAAATCCCCTAACACGGAGCAACGCACAGCTTTCCCATCTCCTAAAGATGAAATCCCAAGTCGTTTGCAAATAAATACTCCCCGCAGCAAAAAATTTCTTTGTCAAGAAGGACATCGCACTTGTCCGGGCGCCCACTAGGAGGGACTTTCGCTAAAACGAATGGGAAATCATTGGCCCAATTAACATCCTGTGATCTTAGATCTAAAAATGACCCGGAGCCGGGTAAACAAGGTGACGTAAGCGTGCTGGGCAGGGGGCGGCTCTCTACTGCCACCTGGAGGAGAGTGTCCGCAATGGCGCCGCGGCTCGGAGCTGCGGGCCCGGGGACCCGGGGCCATCGGGGAAGGGGACTTGGGGAAATGCGTGGGCGCGGGGAACTCGCGGGGAAGGGAAGAAACTCCGAGAGGAAAGAGGCTCCTCCGTGACCTCGGCTAGAGGAAAACCGGGTCTGAGTAATCCAGGCCACTGGACGTTATTGCGATGTCCCTGCTGGCTTCCTCCTGGGAACATTCCTTTTATAAAAGGAGTCAGACACTGTGAACTCTCGCCAGAAAAAAATTGGCTAAAACTGTGTGGGGGCAGAATCCTCAAGCCTGGGCACCCTTCATGAAAACAATTCCCAGTCTCTTAAGGGAGAAGCAGTGGCACCACAAGGCTAATGACAAAGGGGCCACCGGTTTTTTGGTTTTGCTTTGGGCTCCGCTGTGACTTGTGGGGGAGGGAGTGCCGAGTGTAATAGTCCTAATTTGCTTTCCTGTCAGGCGAACGCAAGAATGAGGCTGGGAGCTTTCTGCGTTACACAACCAGCATGCTGGGAGATGCCCCAGAAATGCGCTGGGGGTAGGAGAAGGTCAACTGCACAGTATTACTTCTCCTGTAGATGATCCACGAAGGGAAAACAAAGAGTTGATTTTTAACTTGATAAAACCAAAACCAAAACAAAACCCACTTTACTTTTGGATCAGGCAGTTTTTGCTGCGTTACAGATCACCTCGAAAATCTCAGTGGCTGAGAACAACAAACCGATTTTTCTTTCTAACAGGCCTGCAGGTCAGCCTCGGTCTGGTCTCAGCTGGGCTCGGCTGGGCTGGCTGAGTTGGGACTCCAGGCTTGGAGCTCCATTCAGATCTACTCTGTGGTTTCATTTTTGGAGGAACTGTGAAGGAACAATGGCTACCTGGGGCATGCTATTGTCATGGCTGACTGTAGAATGTTCAAGAGGCCAAGTCAATCCAGGCACACACATTTGAAGTTTCTGTTTGTGTCATAGCAGCTACTATTCCATTGGCCGAGTAAGTCACATGGGCAAGTCCAACATCCGCTTGGGAGGAGTGGGATATACTCAGCCTGCTCTAGTGGAAGGTGTGGCAAAGTCCTACGGCAAAGAGTGTGGATGTATAATTCTATGACAGTGAGGGAGTAAAGAACCCAGAACAACTTTATTTGTTGTTCAAATAGTAATACAACATCATGAAGGACATTTTTTTAAAAAGAACTTTATTTATAATCCCATTACTCTAAAATTGCTTCCATTTTCCCTTCTAGGCTTATGTGCTCTGTATGATTAAACAGCTACATTGTTGTTTTTGTAGGATACATACGTAAAACTTTGTTCCGTCTGCTCTATGTATTTGTCAATGGCTGGATTATGCTCCCAAATCTCAGTGGCTTAATGTAACGAAGGTTAACTTCTATTGACACCAAATGTCCCACCCAGGTTAACAGGGGGCTCCTGCTCCACTCACAGTCACTCCGGGACCATGGTTGACAGAGGCACCACCAAAACATGGTGGCTGTAGCAGAGGAAGAGTGGTTAGAGGATTGCACAACTCAGGAGTGACATGTGTCAACTTTTCTCACAGCCCTCCTTTCAGAACTGGTCACATGGCCCCACCTAACTGCAAGGAGACTGGAAATTTTAGAGCAGCAAATGAAGGGTTGGGAGTCTCTAGCTGCCCCACTGCTTTTCATGTTAGTGGAAATGGGTTGATAATTAGCAGCGCTCTGAAGTGATGTTTGCCAGCTTTTGCCTTTTCCCTTCCTTTCTCACAGGAAGTCTCAGGGTCATGGGTGCAAATTAGAGGATTTGATGGTCAAGTGTGGATCGTGGCACCAGTATTGACTGGGAGATCCAACTTGCAAAGCAAGAAGTCTAAAAAGAGGTAGTCACACATTTCAAATGCACATGTCCCTCTTTACGACTCTTAAATGACTTCTCATTGTCCTCAAAGTAGTTTAACCTCTTTAACAAGGATTACCTCTGTAGCCTCTCTCTCAAAGCCCAGCTCCTCTTCCTCCCATTAAGCCAGATTAAATTTAAATCTTTTGTTCACTCATTCAGCTGTTAATATATAACAGATATACCATGTGCCAGGCCTGTACCAGGTGCTGAGCACACGATGGTGAGCAGGGCCGCCTCGGTCCCTGCCTCATGAAGCAGGGTGTTTGGTTGGGAGTTCAGCTGGGACAGGAGACATTAATCGAAGAATCCCAAGTAAGTGTAAAACTATGTAGCAGGTACACATTTTAGTCCATATATTCAGATTTGTAAAAAATATCCCATTTTTAAAAAATTCCACTTGAACCCAACTTCCATGACAACTGCAAAAATTCGGTCTTGGTGATTTGAGGGTTCTTCTGTTTTCTGGGCCCCTCATGTTACCTGACTCTGTCACAGAGACTCCCTCACTGCTTCACAATGTGTCCACACCAATTGCCACCAAGGTGCCCTATTTCATCCTGCATAGTCCTGGTCTTATCATGCTGTAATTTACTTTCAAAGGTTGCAGCACAGAAGTGTGTGCTGAGGAAGGAATAATTGAGCTAAAGGGCCAAAGAAGGGGAAGTTAGGTGGGGGAAGAAAGGAGGAGGTTGGGGGTAATATATGAAAGCTTTCTTGTGGTAGGAGGGAGCATCGAAAGGTGAGTGGTGCTGGAGCACCTGGGAGTTCGAGTCCAGCCTGGGCAACATAATGAGACCCCTATTTCTTTAAAAAAAAGAGAGAGAGAGAGAAAGAGAATGCACAGCTCCAAAGGAGTCTAGTAATGGCCGTGAAATAATTCCATCTTTAGTCTAAAGATAATGGGAAGCTATTGAAGGGCTGTATTGATGAGGAAGTTTTTTAGCTACAAGTAACAAAAGACCCAACTAGAAGTCACTTAAAAATAAGGATATTATCTCACATAACAAAAAACCAAAGATAGGGGCTTCCAGAGTAGTTGTGGGTGGTCAGTATTGTCATGAAGGATCCTTTTCTTTTCACCATCCTTAGCCTACTGGACTTGTCCTTAGGCTTGTTGCCTCATGGTCACAAAGTAGCTGCCTCAGTTCCATGCATCACATACAGACATGACTCTATCCAGCCAAAAAAAAAAAAAAAAAAGCTGTGTTTTCTCCCTTGCACCTTTTTATTAAGGAGGAAAACCTTTCTCAGAAACTTCCAAATACATTTGCCCTTGTGTCTGTTAAAGAAAAAAATATTTGATACTTGTTAAAACATGGTAAGGAAGACTTTATTCACAACCATGGCAATGGGTGTAGGGACAACTGCAATGGGATTTTTCAGTTGGGGAAAGAGATTGGGCTCAACTCTAAGTACAGCATGGACAAGTGGGAATTTATAGCCAAGGAGCAAGGTGGAAGGAAGGGGTCAGTGGGTGGAAAATTACAAAGAGAAAACATCAGGGGTAGGAAGGGGTGCTGGCTAAATGGACCTGACAGGATTCTTGCTGAAGGAGGGCCAGGGTGATCAGACATCATCCATCATCTGGGGGATGATGGAGGACGGGAGACCTGATCAGATATTAAGGATGATCAGATATGGAGGGTGGGGGGTTCTTGTGAAATTGACTGAGCAGGGTTCTTCGCTAAAACTGGAATTTACAAGGAAGTGCACAGATGGGCCTAGGAGAAGGTTCAGAAGCCTCACCAGACTTTGGCCGAGCACAGGATCTATGTCAGTTCCCCTGGCCAGGATTAGGTCACATGCCCAGGCCCTAGTTGAAAGAAGCTGAGGAGCCAGTATGTGCCATTCCCAGCCCGTCTCTTGGGAGGAGGTTTCTGCCAGCAAAGAGGGAGGGAGAGGGAAACAGCCTCTTGGAGAGACAGCCAACAGCGTCATGAGGGTTTGGGTTGATACCATCAGATATGCATTCTGAAATTCTTCCCCTGGCTGCTGAGTTCTGCACATGCCATTGTCTCTATTGGCTATACCTGCCTTTGTCCTTTTCTCCTAATTCCTACTCACCATCCCTCAGGGCTCAGGTTAAGAATCATTTCTTCCTGGAAGCCACCTCTTACTTCTTCCACACTTGGCAGACCATTTTATTTATTTATTTATTTAAAGACAAGGTCTCACTCTGTTGCCTGGGCTAGCGTGCAGTGGCGTCATCGTAGCTCACTGCAGCCTCAAACTCCTGGGCTCTAGCGATCCTCCTGTGTCAGCCTCCTGAGTAGCTGGGGCTACAGGCGTGCGCCACCATGCCTGGCTAATTTTTCTATTTTTAATAGAGACGGGGTCTTGCTTTTGCTCAGGCTGGTCTCAAACTCCTGGCCTCAAGCAATCTTCTCACCTCGGCCTCCCAAAGTGCTAGGCTTACAGGCATGAGCCACTGCACCTGGCCTATTTATTTATTTTTTGAGAGACAGGTCTCACTACGTTGCCTAGGCTGGAGTGCAGCGGCTATTTGCATGCGCTATCATGACACACTGCAGTCCACCTCTGCCTCCCAAGTAGCTGGGGCTACAGGTATGTGCCACCATGCTGGCTTTGGCCATTCTTGTTATATGTTTCCATACCGTCCTGCATTTCCCCTATCATAGCTTGAATCATAATTTATGATAATCACTTGTTTAAACCATAAGCTAACCAGAAGCATCAACAGTACAAAAACCAGGCCCTTTGTGTCTCACTCACCGTTATCTCTTTGCCTGTAGTCTAGTGCCTGGCACGTACTATATACTGAATCAAAGTTTTTTGAATAAATGAATAAATGAACAATCAATAAAAGTAACTGTGGGCATTTCGATCTCACAAGTTTCTGACACTGTCATCCTTTGTACCCAGGGCCGCTGGAACAGCATTAGGCCAGGAATCTCAGGACTCACCCTGCCGTCCTCGGCAAGGGGGTGCATTAAACCCCACAGAAGACTAGACTGTTAGCGACAGCTCAGTTGTCAGCTGATCCAGATTGAAATTAAACCAATGGGTCATTGGCTCCTCACTGGAGACACCTGCTTCTTGGGGGAGACTTGCAAAGTGAGGCTGACAGGTCACTGTGCAGTGCGGGTGGTCTCCAGCATGAATGCACGGTTGCCTAATACACTTTCAATTTCCTTTTCATTCACTTCTACCACTAGCTCATTCTGTGACCTGCACTGATTATATTGTGCGTTCAAGGACACAATACCCTTGTTCATGTCTAGTCTGCTTGGTGACATCCTGTTGATCTCAGAACAGAGTTTACTCAAAACACTGTGTCAGAGAGGCAGGGGACACCTATGCAGGTACCGCCTGTGGAATGAAAACAACAGGGAGAGATTCTCTGAGGTACTGAGAAGAGATCTAGACTGGGCAATCAAGAAACCTGGGTTTCTAGTCCTGATTCTGTCAGTGTTTGAGTTTGGGGAGCTCAGCAGAGACCAGCAACCAAATTCCTTTAAAGTCTTCCTGAGTAGCTTGGACCTTACCCAGTGCACTGGGGCATGGCAGGGTCAGACCAGAGTTTTGGGAAAACCTTTTTGGCGGTAGCGTGGCGGGTGGATTGATGGAGAAACATTGGATTGGAAGTGAGAAGATGAGTTAGGACAAAGTCCAGGTGAAAGGTGAAGGGGGCACGGGGCCGGGAAAGGGGGTGAATAAAGAGCCTGTAGAAGCAGAAGTGACAGGAAGAGACAATGAAATGGGAGGAGGAGAGGCAGGGGGAGTCCAGAGCACATCCCACAAAGGGGAGTAACTGTTGTTCCACAAACTCATCTTTGTTGCAGCTGCGTACATGTGTGTATGTATGTATGGGTTGGCGGGCATTATAAAATGTATTTTTTTCCAGGGCTGGTAAAAAAAATTCTACAAAATGGACTACATCAACATTTCCTAAACTTCAATCATTTGCATATCTCATTCATAATTGTTGCCATATTCAAATAACACCTGCACCATTAATTACTTAGTATTGTTCTTTAAAATGAAGTTGCTTTTTTCTTTTTAATTTTTTTGGGGGGCAATGGGGTCTCATATGTTGCCCCGGCTGGTTTTGTCGAACTCCTGGGCTCAAGCAATCCTCTAGCCTCAGCCTCCCTAGTAGCTGGGACTATAGGTACACACCTGGAGTCACTTCTTACCCTAAAAACTTAATGTAGGCTCATCCTGAAATATACCCCATATGTGTGAAATCATGACTTCGATGTGCCAGTTATGTTTTCATACATATTGAAACAAATGCGAGGCCACTAAAATTTAAAATGTATCTATGTGCTACCTAAAATGATTATTTCCCATGCCCTCAGTTGTGTGCAGGCCGGATTTAGGGACCCCCCCTGACCTGGGTGATGGCTAAAGCCACTAGGATTATACAGATTTTGCTTTCTCTGCCTCCCTCTTGGCTTCCATTCAGATTGCATCAGTGTCCAGCCCTGGACAGCAGGCCAGGTCTTTGCATTCATGGTCAGAAAAGCCTTGCCCTACAGGTAGTGACCTTTAGCAGAGCTGGGCTGGAGGCTGTCATCCAAACAAATGGTGGCTGACCTGGAATGTCTTTTTAACTCAGTGTCTGACATCCTGCCTCTGAAGCTGCTACAAGAGCAGCTCAAGCCAAACGAGCTCACATCTCTTTTGTTCTGCAGCCAAGAGTGCAAACAGGGTCTGGGGAATCTCCATCTTCTTCTCTGGTGTTCTCCCTGGTGCCTTCCAAGGGCCACCCATATGGGTCCGAATGGGGAGGGCTGCAACTTGATTTTCTTTTGTTCATATTTGATATGTAAAGATCTCTACAGTTTTCAAGGTAAAATTGAATTATTTCTGCACTAACTGGTTGGGTGACAAGAGGCACATCACTGAACATCTTTGAGCCTCAGTTTCCTCCTGTGTAAAATGGGGGTTCAGGTGGTGATCTCCAAACTGTTTCCAGCTCTAGTATCTTCTTGTGCTGCACATTCCAGGACTGTAGTTTGTTTTGTTTTCTTTTTTGAGAAGAGTCTCACTCTGTCACTGTGGGTTGAGTACAGTGGCATCATCATAGCTCACTGCAACCTCAAGCTCCCAACCTCAAGCGATCCTCCCTTCTCAGCCTCCCAAAGTGCTAGGATTATAGCTGTGAGCCACCGTGCCTGCCTGAGGACTATAGTATTGCTGCTTCTTTGAACTCCTTATTCAAGCCCCCTGCCCATTTATTTATGGGACTATTTATTCTTACGTGTAAACTTTATTGTGGTCATTGTATGTAAATGTTCTATGTGTATTATATCATACCCCTTTGTCATAAATATTGCAAATATTTTCCCCAGTGTCAATACCATCTTGTTTCTTATGTCTTTTGCTGTGGAGATATTTTAACTTAAAAAAATAATAAGAAAGTCTCAATTTACAGTCTCCCTTGAGGATTTCTGTTTAAAAAGAGCTTCCTTACTCTGAGTAAAATCTACTAGAATGGATTCATTTATTTTTATTTTTAAATCATAGAACATTTGAAATGTATTTTATAACAGGAGTGAGATAGAGATTCACATTTATTTTTTTGTCAAATGGGTACCTGTGATATTACAATGTGTGTGTGTGTGTACACGCTGGGTTTTGTCCACAGTTTCTGGCTTATGACTCTCATACCCCTTGTTACAGTCTTTTGTTATAATGTTAGGGTGCTCTAGGCCTCAGGAGACAGAATCTCTCTCTCACCTTCTCCTCTCCTCCTTTCACCCACCCAAGGCAGGACTATAATCTGATTGTGGGTCAAAAGATCCTTATTCCAGAGAGGGTCCTGCCCCATACCCTGCAGGAAGGAATGATACACAGATAGGCCAGGAAAAGTCTGAACAGACAGGCCTCACTGGCTTTAGATCCTGAGCTTTTTGTCTAATCACCTTTCTACACAGTTGTCGATCGAGCCTATGTAATGAAGCCTCCAGAAAAATCCAGGACAGGGTTCGGAGAGCTTCTGGACAGCTGAACATGTGGAGTTTCCTGAAGGGTGGTGCGCCCGGGAAGGCATAGAAGCTCTGCGCCCTTGCCCTATACATCACCCTACATATCTCTTCATCCATATCCTCTATAATAAGCAAGTAAGGGCAGGGCCCGGTGGCTCACGCCTGTAATCCTAGCACTCTGGGAAGCCAAGGAGGGAGGATCACTTGAACTCAGGAGTTCGAGACCAGCCTCAGCAAGAGGGAGACCCCATTTCTACTAAAAATAGAAAGAAATTAGCTGGACAACTAAAAATATATAGAGAAATATAAAAAAAAAATAGAAAAAATTAGCTGGGCGTGGTGGTGCGTGCCTGTAGTCCCAGCTACTCAGGAGGCTGAGGCAGGAGGATCGCTTGAGCCCAGGAGTTTGAGGTTGCTGTGAGCTAGGCTGATGCCACAGCACTCTAGCCCGGGTAACAGAGTGAGACTCTGTCTCAAAAAAAAAAAATAAATAAAAATAGAAAAAATAAAAATAAAAATAAAAAAGCACTACGTTATATAGTTATAGTAGTAAAAGCTGTTGACAATTATACTAGGCACATTTTTAATGATTATACTAATGGAATTATTATTTTTATGTATTTATATTTTAAAACCATAGCAACAATATTTACTCCCAACCTCACTACAACCATTTTAACACATTTTAAACCTTACCATAAATGGTCGCTATAATGACTGTCAATGTATAAAAGCTTCAGAAAGAACAGACTTCCCTTTTTTATCATGGTAATTAGTAGCGGTAATCATAGCAATTAGTAGAAGTAAAATATGAACCATATTTTAAAGGATTCGGTTTCTGGGGTTTTTTTTTTTTCTTTTTTTCTACTGGCAGGATCGACCAAGTAAGGAACTCAGTTTCTGTGATTTTGAGGCAAGTAGGAATAGGATGTAGGGAGGCTATTCCTGAGGACAGGGTCCCTGTGCAAAATTAGAAATTTAGAGACATTTTCTCCCCAGGTTGCCCTCTCCCGACTCCAAATACCCACTGTTCTCTCCTCCTCTCTACCTCATTTCATCTCTTAGAATCTATTCGCAGATCTTCATTCACACTGAGGTGTTGATGACTGGTTACTGTTCAACACAGCCATTCTCATTAGAATGTGAAGTATGTGGAAATTAACTTGTTACTAATAATAAAGTGCTGAAGTTTGAAATAATTTACATTTTAATAAACCTGAGTTAACTCAATGTTGCTCCTGAAAGGAATTCACCTATTATTTGCACGCTTCTTCTGTGAGAGATAAAAAAGTGTGCTGGTAATTGTCTGTAACCGCTTTGTTTCGGCCTGTAGGGATGTGATGATTTAGCATTAAAGCCATGGCCACTTGAAATTGCCACGTGGCCACTCTAAACTGCTTTGTGAGTGAGTTGTGCTTATATGATTGCTTTTATTTTCTTTTTAATGTTGCCCAAGGATTTTTTTTTTTTTTTTTTTTTGAGACAGTGTCTCACTCTGTTGCCCAGGCTGGAGTGCTGTGGCGTCATCATAGCTCGCTACAGCCTTGAACTCCTGGACTCAAGTGTTCCTCTTGCCTCAGCCTCCAAAGTAGCTGGGACTACAGGAACACACCACCACACCCAGCTAATTTTTGTATTTTTGGTACAGACGGTCCCGCCATATTGGTCAGCCTGGTCTTGAACTTCTGAGCTCAAGTCATCCTCTCGCCTTGTCCTCCCAAAGTGCTAGGATTACAGGTGTGAGCCACCATGCCCAGCCCCCAAGGATAAATTTTTAAGAAGCTCACCAAATCTGTATTGCAAGTGAGGAAGAATGAGGCTGGAAACTATTTTTTAGTAAAATTACAAAAATTAGGATTAATTCAAAATTACTAAGAGTAAATTTCAAATGTCTTCACCATAAAACATAAGAATTTGAGGTGATAGATATGTTAATCCCTTGATTTAATTATTCCACATTATATTCATTATTTTGTACCCCACAAATATATGCAATCACAAATTGTCAATTTACAATAAAATAATAAATAAAATGATTTTTTGATGAAAGACAGGTAACATGAGGACACACATGGAATGTACACTAGTATTATTCACACTGGGTAGCCAATAAATGTTTGTTGAATCAATGAATAAATGAATATTTAAAACATTAAAGTCTATGTATATGTCATTAATAAATGAAATCATTTTTTCTGAAATATTTAATCAGTTTTGATATAATCTGTGGTGTAAAGAACAGTAGTTTCAAGAATATAATACTCTTTTCAAAGTAAACTTCAAAATAAAGTTTAACATTCTTTTAAAAGTTATCTTTATTTATTTTTCATCGTAAAATTATCTACTCTTAGGAACAGAACATAAGCTCTAAGAGACAAAATAAGAAATAGACAACAGAGAATAGTAGTGTTTGAAAAATATAAAGAAGTGGCAACTGATCTCTAAATTTTGCATAGAAAAATTTCTGTCGCCCTCGGGAATTTTACCGTGTAAAATGCTTTTATAAATACATACTGGCTGGGTGCAGTGGCTCACACCTGTAATCCCAGAACTTTGGGAGGCTGAGGTAGGAGGACTGCTTGAGGCCAGGAGTTCAAGAACAGTCTGGGCAGCATAGCAAGACCCCATCTCTACAAACAAACAAACAAAAGTTAGCCGGGCATGGTGGTGCGCACCTGTAGTCCCAGCTACTTGGGAGACTAAGGTGGGAGGATTGCTGGAGCCCAGAAGTTTGAGGTTATGGTAGCTATATTTGGGCCACTGCACTTCAGCTTGGGTGAGAGAGCAAGATTCTGTCTCTAAAAATGCATACCCACATACATACTTTAAAACTATCTTCTGGGGGTGGGGGAATGCAAAAAGAGCAACCTATCTTCGATAGTATTTGCTTTATGCCCACTCACACCCTTGAAGCTATTTTGTTTGTTAAAGAAAACAAAACTGGATTCTCTGATCAGAGTTTCTCCTATAATTGTGTCCAAAGTGAGAAAGAAAAAATTGAAAATTAAGAGTCTAAGCTGATGTTCCCAATACCTACCTACCTACACACACACACACACACACACACACACACACACTCCACACCACAAACAATTCAGAGCCTAAATCTAGAGGATGGACACTCCAAGAGTAAAATTCAGGCAATCGCCAGCAGGTAGAACTTCTGAAACGGCACCTGTAGGCAGCCTCCCACCTCTTGTCCAGTCGCTGAGCTGCTTTGTGTTTTGTGTCCCATGTGTCATTTCTGACTGCTGCAAGGAGAGTGGAGTTGGCACCATTACTGGGAACCACTGATCGGATGTGCTGCTTTTACCAGTTGAGTAGAATATAGACAATTCCTCCCTCCCCGGCCAGCTCACCCTGGTCCTCCCGCTTCCATCAAAGAAGAGGATAATTGAGGTCTCCCTGGCTGGCAGGAGACACCAAGAATTCACCTCAGGGTCACTTCCAGGGATCTCATTCATTTGGGTTTCAGTTCCTACTCCCCAAGTACAGTTTTACCAGCAACAAAAGGTTTTCAGTCCTTTTCAATTTATCTAAGGACATACAGAGCAGTCAGGATATAAGCCATGTGAGCAACAAATAACAAAGCACTAATTGCATCTGATGGGCATAGACTTTGAGTGACTTCATGTTCGCTAAATATAGGCGAACACTTGGTGTGTTGTGAGTGCCAGGGAGAACCATGATGCAATTATCCCCTCCCCTTGATAGAACAGGGAGGACCAGGGTCAGAAGGCAAGAACGGGATTACGTAATAAATGGTCACTTGTAATGGTCCTCAACCACACTGCCGTCCAAGGTTTGTGGACGCACGCGCACACACGCAATACACGACAAAGCAAACATTATTACACGGCTTTAGAACAACATAAATGTTCAGCTTCTGATCGTGGTTAAAAAGGAATTGCTTTTATTTTTTAAACTTCATTGTTTCAATTTTCTTTTTAATATTTATTACATAAGAAATTCATATTAACCTTTGAAAATTTAGAAATCAGAATAACTACTAATTCTTAGTGACCAGTTAATATGTGCCGGGCACTCCCTGAGACAGCAGCCTTATGTTACCCATTTTAGCTAGGTTCAGTTCATTACCTCTGTTTTACAACGGAAAAAGAACAAGGGGTGGGTTAAGTAACTTGCTCAAGGTCATCTAGTTAGAAAAGTGAAGACTGAGAGTTAAACTCTAGTTTGTCTGATTTCAACTTTCGTGCTTTTAAACTCTAAACCAGTGCTGTTCAATAGAAATAGACCATGAGCCACCTATATAATTTAAAATTTTTCTAGTTGCCACATTAAAAGAAGCAAAAAGAAACAAGTGAGATTAATTTTGATACCTGTTAATTTAGCCCAATATTTCTCAAATATTATCATTTCAACATTTAATCAATAAAAAAGGTAATCAGATATTTCACATTTTTCTTTTCATACCAAGTCTAAAAAACCCAGTGTGTATTTTACACATATAGCACATCTCAATAGGACTAGCCATATTTCAAGTGCCCAAGAAGCCCACCTGGCTAGTGGCTACTGTATCAGACAGTGTAGAGATGGAACATTTCCATCCCGACAGACAGTTCTGTTGGACAGTGCTGCTCTAGATTATATTGAGAGTCAAAAAGAACAAAAGTTGGCCGGGCGTGGTGGCTCATACCTGTAATTCTCCCACTCTGGGAGGCCGGGTGTGAGGATCTCTTGAGATCAGAAGTTCAAGACCATCCTGAGCCCTGAGCAAGAGTGAGACCCTGTCTTTACTAAAAATAGAAAATCAAAATTAGCCAGGTGTAGTGGTGGCGCCTGTAGTCCCAGCCATTGGGGAGGCTGAGGCAGAAAGACCGCTTGAGCCCAGGAGTTTGAGGTTGCTGTGAGCTAGGCTGATGCCACGGCACTCTAGCCCGGGCAACAGAGCAAGACCCTGTCTCAAAACAAACAAACAAATAAAAAGCAAAAAAACCTCAAAGAGGAGGTGAGGACTTGAAGGATGAGTGGGATTCACAATCTAATGGTGAGTACAGAGACAGATATCTTCACAGCAAATTATAAAATTATAGAGTTTGGACACTGAAAGTGTGTGAGGATTTATAACAGACCTTTACAAAGTGTTAGAGAACCACAGTAGAAGGAGCAGGGAATCTCATAGCAGTTTGGGGAAGTAAAAAAGGAAGCGGGTAAAAAAACTGTGCTGGGTCTTGAAGTGAGAGAAGGGAGAGAAGGTCATTCTAGGCAGACTGAACAGCATGTCCAAAGGGCAGAAGCAGGACAGGGGCTGTCCAGGGAGTATTCTGATGTCTCTGGAAGTGGTGGGTGAGGGTGAGCTTGGCAGTTTTAACTTTATTCTGTAGGCGACAGAGAGCGCCATCAATACTTTAAACATTGAAGCCTCAGGATCAAACCCATGTTTCCTAAAGATAACTTTGCAAGTAGTGCTTTGAATGCGGCTTGAGGGTTTAGGAAAGATGGAGCTGGAAGATGATGAAATTCACATACCAGAATTCAGATGGGAAAAAACTATCTTCTTCATTTTTTATACCTTACTTTATCTTTATCTCAAGGCCCCAGACCAGGGTGATGCGAGGACTTAAACTTCCCCATTGAAGCTAATTTGGTCCCATCTGGCTTAAAAAGAATTGGCTGGATGGTGGGGTGGAAGTTTGTTAATTCAGATTCTGTTGAGAAATTACTCAGTCTTTCAAATGCAAATTGCTCAGTCTTCCAAACACTCCCAGAGATCTGTTTCTCCCCTCTTGAGAGGGCTCCCTTCCTCCCTCCCAAGATAGTAGCTGGGTAGAGTAAGGACCAGGCAGAACCTCCTGGTACTGTAGGAAGGCTCAGTGATGTACATGCCCCCTCCAGCTGAGCTTTCTCATACTGCTTGTCTCTGGGCATTGCCCTTGGTTCTCTCTGTCTCTGCTGCTGATGCGTCACGGCTGGTGTAAAGCACACAGTGTTCCCTTGGCTTGGGAAATGCCCAGCCATGTTCCCCCAGGAGCACCACCACCCCCTCCCTGGTGGCGCGGCTCCACCTCTGCTCAAACTGGTTCTGCAGAGCTTCTGAAGTCAGGCTGCAACTCCCAGATGACTGATCGCCAGCGTGGACTCCTCTACAGGTTACTCTGTACCTCTCTCTCTGGGGCGACCCCCATAGTACACACTGTAGTGCATCATCTAGATCCTCCCTTAGGACTTCCAGGAATGTTAGGTGCAGATGGCTTACAGCTGAGTTCTTTCATGGGCATAGCCCTTGGCCAAAAGGAGTCGCCTTGCCCAAGGTTATGGCCCTGGGGGGAGCAGGGATTGCATCTAATGAGTGGTCAAAGCAGGAGTACAAGGGTCCAGCCCCCTCGCCTCAATTCAGAACAATTCTGAAGGACTATCCCAGCTTCAGAGCCCCCCTACGGATCAATGGACACCTTTATGGCAGCAGCATCACAGCCCAACTTCTGCCCAATCCTTACTCCCTACTAGTTATTGTTGCCGAGAACAGCCCCTCATAACCCCCTTGGGTCAAGCTGCCACCTAGAGGTTTCATGCCTCCTCCAGGGGAGTGTCTGAAGGTTCACTGAAAATCAACTGACAAAGCTCTATTCGTGGGAGAAAAGACACACAAATGCATTAGCATGCACGGGGGGAAATCAGAGCGATTATCCAAAAACCCCAGTGTGGTACAGCAGCTTCTATACCCTGTTTCACGGGGGAGCGGGGAGATGGGGAATGCAGACAATTCTTTGGAGGGATTGTGAATCAACAGGGATAATGAATGTGTTGTGGTGCTGGGTCTGGGACGCTACTGACTATATTCTTTGTTGCCAGCCGGCTTCCTATAGATTTTGCCAATAGAAAGCACTAGGAGGAGATTGAAAGATTGGAGAAGGAAGCAAGTGCTTCCTGCTTGCTTGCTGTTCCTGTGAGTACGTCCCAGAGATGGCACTTTGGCAGCACTTGGTTCCAGCTCTCAGCTCTTTTCACACTCCCAGAATCAGCCTCATTGTGCCGGCTCAGAGGTACAAGCCAATGCCTAGAGGCACCCTCGCCTCAAAGCTCTGCAGGGCCTATTCCTGTGTTCCCCCAGCTCTAGGGGTGGCAGCTGCCACCTACAGTTATTGTCTGTGTTAACTTCAGTGCTCTGTTTGCTCATTCACTCTTTTTTTTTTTTTTGAGACAGAGTCTCGCTTTGTTGCCCGGGCTAGAGTGAGTGCCATGGCGTCAGCCTAGCTCACAGCAACCTCAAACTCCTGGGCTCAAGCAATCCTTCTGCCTTGGCCTCCCGAGTAGCTGGGACTACAGGCATGCGCCACCATGCCCGGCTAATTTTTTCTACATATTTTTAGTTGTCTGATTAATTTCTTTCTATTTTCAGTAGAGACGGGGTCTCGCTCTTGCTCAGGCTGGTTTCGAACTCCTGAGCTCAAACAATCCACCCGCCTCGGCCTCCCAGAGTGCTAGCATTACAGGCGTGAGCCACCGCGCCCAGCCTCATTCACTCTTCCAACACCTTGTGAACAAGTCCTCATATTAAATTCCATTTGTGGAAATATATAGTGTGACTTCTATGTGCCGGACTGCAGTCTGACTGATACAGTACTAATATGTAAAGGAAATTTTGGAAATTAGAAAAATCCTTTTCTTTCCCAACATAACCTGACTTTCAAGACTATTGCCACTTGGGCACTGTGGTGCACCTGTAGTCCCAGCTACTCAGGAGGCCGAGGCAGGAGGATGCCTTGAGCACAGGAGTTCAAGTCCAGCCTGGGAAGACTGGACTTGATAGCAAGACCCCATCTCAAAAAAAAAAAAAAGACTATTGCCTGCAACAGTGGAAGCCCAAATCTGATCATAAACTCTTTGTTTTAACAACTTTTTAAAGACTTTGTGGTTGTTTCTGACTAAACAAGGGAAGAATATGTGTAAGGAAATTCAGGAAAGGTATGCACTTTTACACACACACACACACACACACACACACACACACAATGTATTTCCATTACTCTAACTACGAAGCTATGGCAATACTTCAAATAGAATTAGGACTGGGGTAGTAGCAACGTAAATGGAGAACAAGGGACACACTCAAGAGATATTTAGGAAGTGAAAGCAACAGAGATGATGACCGACGGATGTGAGCAGAGCAGAGCCGCAGAGTTGTCAGCCAATGTCCCCGCCACCTGCATGTCTACCTGCCACCTTCCAGTGCTCTATCCAGAGCTCCCTGCTCGGCAAACTTTGCACAGCTGCTCATTACCCAGAACGGTCATGATCAGACAAGCATTGAAGATCGAAACCAAGGAAGCCCAATCACTTTCTCTCTCAAAATTATAGAGTTTGGACACTGAAAGTCTGGGCCATTTAGCTGTGGGAAGAAAACCAAATAGTTATCACTTCTTAAATAAGGAGTTTAAAGAGTACGATGCTTAATTCAAAGAGTGTGTTTTCTTTATGGATTTTCATAGGGCCTTCATAAGTATTCATAAAAATACTTTTATATTGGTAAGCCTTTCCTAGAACTGTTAGGTCTTCTGCTGACCAAGATGGAGCGACAGGAAACAAATGTATGCATATTTGAAACAGTGGTTTTCAAGACATTGGATATCAGGTGACCTAGGACAATGATCCTTAAGAGACAGGAAACAAGCACGGTTAGTCCTACGGCTACCCCAGCTAACCGTTAGAAATGGAGAATGGGATTGGAAAAAGAGAGCCTCACAGTTGTTGCCTTCCAGGTATGGTATCTCTAAAATTATTTGACCTTCTGTACTGCCTGGGACTCCCGCTGTAGTGTGATCCACTGTCTATGTGAATGGCTCCCTGCCTCAACTGTGCAGTGCACAGCCTGCGCAACTGCACAGTAGCCCTGGACCCAGTCACGTAGAATAGTGTCTGTCTCCCTCTGTCATCCCACCCTGGTAGGCACCCAACTCCAAGAAGAAAAGAGAAGAAGAATAAAACTCTTCCCAGTATTTCAGTTTGCTATCTTAGTTTTTACCTCTCCAGTTGGACTATAAACTCCTTGAGGGCAGCCCACCTGTCTCTTCACCCTGCAAGAAGGGTTTTCATGTTGCCTACATGAAAACAGCTAGCACACAGATGTGTATTCAGCAGGTATGCAGCCAAGATTTGTGGATAAACCAATTGATTGAAACATTCAACCCAGGCTTTGTCACTGAGCCTGGTGGTGCCAATACCCCCGTATCCCTCTGGAAAGGGCGTTGTCTCTATTGACCCATGCTTTGCCCTCCAGTGTTGGCTTCAGGACAGAGAGAGGCAGTGGGCATTGGCACTGCGCTTTGGAATGTTTGTCATGGCCTCTCCTCTAAAATTCTATTGCACTATGCTCATTCTACCACCAAAACTATTCTCACTCGCAGTAAATGTTACCGTGTCTGTGTCTGCCTTCCCCAGCAGAGTGTGAACACTTGATACAACACTAGCACACAGAAGGTACTCAACAATTTAGGGTAAAAAACAAACATACATTAATATGTTAATGAAAGAGATTCTTTTCGGGCAGGAGGTAGAAGCTGGCGACTGGGGAAATAAAGGGAACCTGAACCAGATACTTCAGAGCGGTGCAGAGCAAGGGGGCGGCAGGGGCCGGGCCTGGGCCCACGTTTTCCTTTTCCTGTGCGACAGACCCTCTCTAATGCAGCCAGTCTTGACGCAACCCGCTCCCAGTCTTCCTAGGGAAACGAGCATGTTTCTGCTTTCAAATGTTCTGGTAACAAACTTTGCCCCAGGAGGCAAAATAAAATTATAGGTAAGCCTGCACATCAGTGAGCTGTCTTGCAATAGAAAACATCAAACGACTCTTTTGTACTTTGGACTTTGATCCAGAATAAAACTTTCCACTAGAGATCCATATTGACTTCTCATCACCTCCAGGTCAATATACCTCAATGAATCTCGATGTGACCTCCACTTTCTCTACTCCTTTTACTCAGCACGGCCCCACCGCATACACGCACATGCATTCGCATTCAGTCCTGGCTGGCGGATTAACAAGAGTGGTTTCTTCTTGTCCTTTGAAACACAGATAGTGCCACTCGGCTGTCAGTCTGGGGGTTATGTTGTTCTTACTGTGATGTCTACTTTTGGCGAGCTATACGGAGGGGCACTTGGCAGAAGCGCCAATGTTGCTTCGGTTCCAGGCAGGTCATGTGCTTTACTTAAGGCAGCCTCTGCCCACTGGGTAACAGGTGAGGAGGAAGTCTCTAGACTTAGACCCTCCAGCCTAGAGAGCGACTGGACAAGTTGCCATGCCCTGATTTCACTCTCCCTCCTCCCACCTTATCACCCAGCAGTGTGCCAAGCACTGCGTCCTTTACCTGGGCCATCTCGTCAGTTCATCTGGACAGATCCATGACATGGTACTACTACAGGAGTCCCCATCACCAACAAGAAAGTTAGCCTTGGGGAGGTTAATTGATTTACCCAAATCCACATGGTTAGTAGCTTGCTTAGTGTGACCTCAAACCAGTTCTGTCTGACCTCCAAATCCTTGCACTTGACCTCTGTGGCTTAGGGTCTGTGCTATGTTGCTCCCCAGGTTAGCTGGATTCTTATTCGTCTTAGTTTAAAGCTGAGGAAAGCTGAGACTCAGAGAAGGTAAGTAACTTATCCAGGTTCATCCAACTGGTAAGAAGTGACTTTAGGGTTTAAATTCTGTTCCTGCTCACTGCAGACGCTCGCCATGGTTGGCTGGGATTGCGTTTTCTGCCCACGCTATTGCCGATGCAGGTTCCACGCCCAACCCAACTTCCCCCTAGTTCTCCCGGCTCCTGCCATCCCTGACTCCCATCTTCTATGCCCAGGTAAATATTCTCCATCCCACCCTCCCCAAATCCTGTCTCCCCCAGGAAACTCTCCGGAAGACAGCTCCTAAATCTCTGCTTGTCTCAGCCATCCATGTGTTTTGCCTCAATGCCACCGTGTGCTGCCATGTGCCACCATGTGCATGTACAGTGGAGATGTCTGAACTCCTGAGCTGGACCACACAGTCTTTGGTCTTGTACTTCTTTGCACCACTCACTACACACTATGCCTGGCACTCAGGAAGGCCAGTGAGCCTCTGGGGACAGTTAGTTGAAACAGCGTCAAGTTCAGCAAGTATTTATTGAGTGTCTACTATGCTCTGCTGTACAAGGCCCTTCCAACATGTCCCCTCATTCAAGTCTATATAAACTGCTCCTGTGTGCTTACTGGCTGCTCTCTGGATACAATGCACAAAATTATGGCTTCTCCATCCTTATGAGGCAAAAATTGGTCCACTCAATTTTCATGAACATAAGAGCAGACAGCTACTTATAAGTTGCTGTCTGAAGAGGATTTAGGCACAATTCCTCACTCCCCTAATGTCCGTCCCACAGCCTGTCATTATGCCATTATAAGCACCATTGTCTTGGACAGAATTTTTTTTTTTTTTTTTTTGAGACAGAGTCTCACTCTCTTGCCCAGGCTAGAGTACCGTGGTGTCAGCCTAGCTCACAGCAACCTCAAACTCCTGGGCTCAAGCAATCCTCCTGCCTCCAGCCTCCCGGGTAGCTGGGACTACAGGCATGTGCCACCATGCCCGGCTAATTTTTTCTATGTTTAGTTGTCCGGCTAATTTCTTTCTATTTTTAGTAGAGATGGGGTCTCGCTCTTGCTCAGGCTGGTCTTGAACTCCTGAGCTCAAGCAATCCTCCCTCCTCGGCCTCCCAGAGTGCTAGGATTATAGGCGTGAGCCACCGCGCCCGGCCTAGACAGAATTTTTTATTCCTCCTCTGAGGTCCTTTCTAAAATGCAGGCCCCTCCACACTTCCGCATGAGTATTATGCCTTGTCAGCAGACATCATAACTGGGGATCAGCAGGAATGGGACGCAGGACAAGCACATGGGGGTAGGGAATGCCATCCGACTCTGTAACATGGCTCACATGCTCGGGACCCTGCCTGCCCCGCCCCCCCAACTTTATCTCGCATCTCCCTTGTCTCAGTAACACTTTGATCCTGTGACGCCCAACAGCTTTCATACCCTTCATCCTTCCCTGCTCTCTTTTGCTTTCTGGCTTTTAAACATGTGCCCATTCCTTTGGCTGCTTAACTTCTGTTCTTCCTTCAGACATCACCTCCTCCAGGAAGATTTCCCTACTCATCTCAGTCTGGGTTTGATGTTCCTGCCAGGTGGCCCCATAGTTCCCTTTACTTCCCTCATTGCAGTGCCTAATTCGCTCTGTTTATTACCCAGATCCCTCAGTTTAGCTGTGAGCTCCTAGCACACGGGTTCTGTGTTTGACTTTTCACTGGCCCAGCACTGGACACTGCCTGGCATAGTAGTCACTCAATAAATACTAAATGAATCAGTAAACAGGGCCCAAATGGACAGGTGAGTGTACTGGGGGCAGACTCCACCTCCTTCATGTGTTCTTAAGGACTTGCCGTGCCTGAGCCCCACATAATTTTCCTAACTCCAGACAAGCCCCTTCTAAAAAGCATACTAGAGATAACAAAGGACTCCGAGACAATGAACAATTCCATGCAGCCCATACCCAAGCCTAGTATAACTTGGAATACATGTCGTCTTCTTCTGATGAGTGTCAAGGTGCCCACGAGGCTATGTGCCCACCTCAGAAGCTCTAGATGTCACCATAGGCCACCAACACTCTATCGGCCTGACTGGGGCTTCCAGGCGCCTGGGGAAAATTCTAAAGGCAATTTCAGAGTCAGTGGTCAGATTCCGATTGTACAAGATGGGGAGACAAACATTACCCTTTAATGTCTGAAACACGAGCTTGAGAGGGGGCCAAGAACTCTGAGGCAGGAGGGTAACGCGGCCGGGTGCTCTGCATCGAACATGACCGGACAGCACAGTCATGCTATGCTTAATAGCTTCCAGGGAGAGAGGAAGAGAGGAACTTGAACAAGCAGAGCTACATTTAAAGAGTCAAAAGAGTTAGGCACAATGACACGCACCTGTAGTCCCAGCTACTCGGGAGGCTGAGGTGGGAGGATTGCTTGAGCTCGGGAGTTCGAATTCCACCCGGGAAACATAGTGAGACCCCATCTTTAAAAACAACAAAAATGAGTCAAAAGAGATATTATATAATCACAAGAAGCCAAGTCTTCCCAGTCTGGCTGTGAGGCTCATCAAGGAATGCTTCTTTCCTTTCGAAAGAATGGCTGTAGCTAGCCATCACTGAGAGCTTCCTGTGTGCCACTTTGTTCTCAGTGCTTTACATAAACTAACCAAATAGTCCTCACCCTGCCTAATGATGAGCTAGGTCCTATTATTACCTCCATGTCACACAGGAAGACACCGAGGCACAGATATGTTAGGCGACTAACCCAGGACTGCACTAGCAAATGGAGAAGAGGGGATTCGAACCCACACACTCTGGCTTCAGAGTCCGCGGCTTAGTTCGCTGACAACCTTGGCAGGAGCAGAGGGGACTGGTCATCAGGGAGGTTGGCTGGAATGCTGATGCAGGGGGGCTACCATGGGTCGGTGGTGGTGCCCACATGTACCCTCCCAGGCAGCCTTCATTAAGTGTTTTCTGTGTTGTGTCCGACACTGAGTCAGGTAAGTAGAATCTAGTCCCCAGCCCTGAGAGGCTCTCAATCTCCGGTGCATACAGTCCTGGGGTAAGGGCTCTAATGGCTGAGATGTGACAGCCAAGCTGAGGAAGCCCTGCCCCCTGCTTGGGGAGGATTTATGGAGGCATCACCTGGGTCTGGAAGGATGAGAACTGTGATCAGACTTAATCTTCTCATACGTCCCTCTGTTGTCCAGAAAATATCTGAAGGCCACGGACTATGTTTTACTCATCTTTGTGTCCCCAGGGCCAGCATAATAAATGGCACATAGCAGATGTTCAGTAAATGTGTGTGGAATAAATGAATAAGTAAATGGTTTAAACAGAATTGATTGAAAGAACTCTAAATTGGGAGCAGAAGCAGGCAAAACATTTAGGAGCTCTAAGGAGAAATAAAAACCAGACTGAGTGACTCAGAATAGGGAAAATCTCCTCTGCATCAAACTCTGCTGAGACTGGGCAAGACTGCTGAAGTCCCTGCTCTCTGTCTGGCCCTCTCTGCTGTCTGGAAAGGCTGAGGGCAGAGAGTGGCTGTTCCCCTGGGGTTCTCGACGCTGCTGCCATTGAGTCTGGAACCAGAGCAGGAAGGCTGCTTGTCAGGGAAAGTCAGCAGCGCCTGCAATCAGATAGCACTCGTCACTCCAGAAAACCCTCCGAACACCGCACATTGCGCAGTGACTGGCGGTGGCTTCCTGCACCTGCAGCTTCCAGCCAGCAGTGTGGGACCTGTGAGATTTTATCACCTGTCCCAGGTCACCTTTAGCCCTCCTTAGATTACGCTCAAGGTGGTGAGGGAATGATAAGGCCCCAGGGCCAAGCTCTCCACTTCTTATGTCACCTCCATCACCAGCACCACCTGAGGGACTATGAAAGACCTCTTTCTAAAAATACCTCATGGATTATCACTATTCTCAAATTTAAAAATCCAGACTAAAAAAAAAGAAAAAGAAAAACCTAAATATCTAACAAATGAAGATTAGTTAAATGAATTACGATATGCCCATGCAATGAGATATTTAGCAGCCATCATAAATGACAGCGTAGATTTTTATTGGTGTAAAAAGATATTTAAGACATATTAAGAAGTGAAAAAATAAATCATAAAGTAGCTTATAGACATATATGTACATGTAGATAGATACATACACAGAAAAGAAAGGGAGAAAAAAAAGCCTGAGAAGATATACATTAGAATGTTAAATGTTGGTTATTTCCAGGTTGTATCCTCATGGGTAATTTTTATTTTTTTCTCTCTATTCTTAATTTGCCTACAATGAGCAATCAATGAGTAATCATAAAAGGTCTGTCTGAGTGAGTCCCTTGGATGATTTGAAAAGCAAACAGCCTGCCCCTGGGGTTTCATCGCCCCCTCCCTGAGTTGAAAATAACCCGAAAGGCCCAAAGGTGATCTGCAATGGGTGGTAAGACCATGCCAGGTCACACGTGGCTGATTGGAAGCTGGACTGGCAGGAAGCTGCCGATTGCAGTAAAATTTGCTGCATTTGGGAGGTTTTTGGGCAAAAAGGTATAGTTCTGATTGCAGGCATTGCTAGCTTTCTCCTTTCTGCCCTAGTTTCCAGAGTCAGTGGTGGCCCCATCAGGTGACTTTACCTGGAACCAACTGCTCTGTCCTCGGTTCTTCCAAACAGCAGAGACGGTTCAGGTCAGCGCTGGGACCCCCAACCCCCAACACACGCCAGTGCCATTTCTTCTCCTTCTCCATCTCAATCAGGGGGAGCCTGGGCTGGGAGCGGATCGCTTTACTCACTATTATTTCATCACCCGCATTTACCTCCTGCCCAAGAGTCCAGCTCACTTTTCCACTGTAAATTATTTATATTCAAAAGCTCAGAAAAAATCCTTGATCTTCTCCTCCCAATTCCTCCAGGGTCTTGCCTCCAGCATTTTAACTCTCTCCCTCTGTTGTCTCCTGGACATCTTCCCTACCTTCGGGGCCTTCCCATGACAGCTAGAACTGGAGTCTGGGGGAAACGGAGAACTGAGTGAAGTGTACCAGTTCCTGAGGAACCAGACCCTTAAGCTATTCAGCAAGATCAGGGCTCCTCTCTCTGGCCGGGGGTGGAGTGGCCTCCGTGCTCATGCTGTGCTGCTCTGTCAAGAGAAGGACAGGGAGCTCTCTCCGCTCAGCCCTTTCCTCCGATACACCAGCGTGTACACCCATGCGCACATGTACACAGACCGAGCAATGCGCCACACCCAGAAAGAACATGCACACAGTCACGCATATGCATACAAGCACGCTCCACGTACACATCCTAAGACACGTGTAGACACAAACCAACATGAATTCTCTGAGGCACCCATACATATAAGTATATACACATAGATAACACACAGGCGTTCATACAGCCATTAAAACATTGCTATCAACACGCAGACCCACACAGACATAACCGCATTCTCATATATGCAGAGGTCAAGCCTCGCACGCATATTTAATCACACAGACATGAGCACGTATGAATGTACTTACTACAGGTAAAGAAGACAGCTGACAGGTAATCTATCCCCAGTACAGACCCCTACCACCCACCCTGACACTGGGATTGCTTTGTTTTGTAGAAAGTTTTTGTAGAAAGTTGTCTGTGCCTTTGACAATTGTTCACCCCTCTTCTGCCTCCTGCTCCCTGCCAGCTTTCTCCTCCCTGTCCCCTTGTCACCCCATTCTTTCATTCATAGCCGTGCCTGGCCAAGGGGAATGCTAATCACAATGACAGGAACTGTTTCCACCTGTTTACATCCCTGCTCGCCTCCCCCCATGCCATTTTAGACGCTGCCGAGCAGCAGAGGAGGCCTGCTGTGCGGCCGGCCGTGTGAGAGGGGGGAAGGAATGAGCGAGAGGACAGTTGGAGTGTGAAAAGGACCCGTCGCTAAGTGACTCCCCATTCCAACAGCCACACACAAGATGCACATAATTGCTTTTAGCACAGTGGGATGGATAGAGACACAAAAGGTCAAATCAAGGATTTGTCCCATAATATCTTTGCTAAGCAGCAGCGTCAGACATTGGAAAAGCATATTCATGAATTGAGTTGCCAGAGTGTGGGGCAGGCTTTTCAGAGGCGGCTGTGTGTTCCCTCTTTGAGGTGTGCCTGCCGTGGTGATTGGATTCACAGGGAGCAAGTGACTTCTCAATGCTCAACAAAGCTCTGCCTGTGAATTGGACTAAATAGACTACTTGGCAGGCAGCTGAGATAACTATGCTAAGTGAATTTCAGAGTTGCTCCCACTCCCCTTATGCCCAAGCCTACTGGAAAATGCAGGATAAAGGCCAAACTCCTGAGTATGGCATTCAAGGACCTCCACCATCTGACCCAAATCTGTTAATATCTTTCCAGGCACTTCCCAACAGGAATGTCAGATGTCCACGCCATTGGGCCTGTCACTGGTCTCTGAACACATCGGAAGACTTGCTGCCTTGGGGACCTTGCCCGTGGCATTTTCTAGGCTGCACTGTTCTCCCCTGTCCACTCGACTCCCACCTGTTATTCAAGGCTTGCCTCAAGTCCTAATTCCACCAATTCTTTCCTTGTCCCCCCTACCTAGAGGTGACCATGCCCCTCTTAGAAGGAGGGAGGCGGCGGGATATTAGAAAAAGAGCCCAAAGGAGTCCATTTACCATCTGACTTAAATTGTAACAAGCTCACTCTAGCAGGTGTACTGAGAATAGTCTTCGCGGTGGGGGTGGGGTTGGAGCAGAATGCAGTTTGGAGGCTGTTGCAATCATCCAGGGGAGGTTGTGAGTGATGCGAACCAGGGTGAGAGCAGTGGAGATGGTGAGCAAAAATTAGATTCTGATATATTTTTAAGGTAGATCTGGAAGGTATTGCTCAAGGATTGGTTGCAGAGTGTGATACTACAAGATTTTTGGCCTGAGCAGTAACGATATGCAAGATGAACAGACTTTTTTTTTTTGAGACAGAGTCTCACTCTGTTGCCCAGACTAGAGTGCAGTGGTGTCATCATAGCTCACTATAGCCTTGAACTCCTAGGTTCAAGAGATCTCCTGCCTCAGCCTCCTGAGGAGCTGGGAATACAGGTGTGTGCCACCCAGCTAATTTTTCTAATTTTTTGTGGAGATGGAGTCTGTGTTGCCCAGGCTGGTCTCAACCTCCTGGCCTCAAGCGATCCCCCTACCTCGGCGTCCCAAAGTGCTGGGATATAGGTGTGAGCCACTATGCCCAGCCCAGGATGAACCAATTTGAGTGGCGAATATTAAGAGACTAGTCTTGGCCGGGCGCGGTGGCTCACACCTGTAATCCTAGCACTCTGGGAGGCCAAGGCGGGCGGATTGTTTGAGCTCAGGAGTTTGAGACCAGCCTGAGCAAGAGTGAGACCCCATCTCTAGTCTGGGACATATTTAAACAACCTATTAGGCATCCAAGTAGGGATGTCAAGACTAAGAAGGACAAATAGTCAAACAGAAGCAAACCAGGAGAGGGGGCACCCTAGAGAAAGTATTTCAAGGAGGAAAGCCTGATCTGCTGTATCGAATACAGCTAATAGGTCTAGTAAGATAAACACTAACAACTGACCATTAAATTTCATTATATAGGGAACCTTAGCAAGCGTGGTTTTTGTGAAGTGGTAGAGGCAAAAGCTTGAATCGGAGTGTTTTCAAAAAGAAATGGTAAACTTTTGAGAAGTTTCACAATAAAGTGAAACATATCAATGAGATAAAGTAGTAGAATCAAAAAAGAATTTTTTTTTTTTTTTTGAGATAGAGTCTCGCTCTGTTGCCTGGGCTTGAGTGCCATGGCATCAGCCTAGCTCACACAACCTCAAACTCCTGGGCTCAAGCGATCCTCCTGCCTCAGCCTCCCGAGTAGCCGAGACTACGGGCATGCGTCACCATGCCCAGCTAATTTTTTCTATATATATGTATTTTTAGTTGTCCAGCTAATTTCTTTCGATTTTTAGTAGAGACGGGGTCTCACTCTTGCTCAGGCTGGTCTCAAACTCCTGACCTTGAGTGATCCACCCACCTCGGCCTCCCAGAGTGCTAGGATTACAGGCATGAGCCACGCGCCCGACCAGAAAAAAAAAAAGAATTTTTTATGGGGGGAAAAATACTGTCTTCAAAACACATTTGCCCACGCCCTCTACTCCCTTTCATTCCTCTCACGCAGAGGCAGGGAATATGTCAGGGTTCTACCAAAATAAAGTCCACTGTGGAGCTCTCGGTGGTTGAAGGATTCTCCACCCCAAGTTTCTCTGAAAACCAGGCCAGCTATACCTTATTTTAAGCCCAGTCATGTGGCTCTGCCAACATCAACCTTTCTCCTTCCCAACATCATGACTAACTTATCATTCTTCCTTCCAGATTTCTCTTATTAACCTGTGAAGGAAGGGGGACTTTTTCAGGAGAACCGTATATTCTCTAGCAAGCAGTACCAGCAAATCAGAGTTTTTCCTTGCAAGTTAAAAAGACATAACAAATAATTTTTTTTTAATTTAATGTTTTTCTCCATAGACAAAAAAAAAAAAAATGCCTGGCATATCAACTGCAGAGATGTTAAGTGCATTTTCAGTTTTCAGAAAACACGCCGTGTGTTGGGTACATAATTTCATTGGCCTATTGTGTGGAGCGAGCTAATGTGAGGGGTCTGTCATGTCTCCATCATTCCCAGCCCCTAGTGGGGCTTAATCACACTCAAGGCTATTTGCAACTACGGTTTCCCATTTCAAATCACATCAGGCTAAAATTAGACCTATAACTTATACTTTGGGATGCAAACATTTTCCATCAGTTGTTAAGTTGCTTCTGAGCAAGATAAAGGAAAAATAAAATAAAAATATTAAGAATGAGAACTTGAGAACAACTGATATTAAGAGTGAGAACTTGAGAACAACTGATTTTCCTGAAGGTCGTTTCCAGTGGGGAAATAACTGGAAGGGCTGATCCTCTTTCATCAGCCGTGTGGTTGGAATTGTGTCAGTCTCATACCGATGTTTGTGAAAAGGTCACTTGCCCCTCTCAAGGCAAAGAGTCTTTCTGAATGGCAGTTTGGGGTTGGCTCCCAGGTTCCCCAAGGTCCCTGCCTTCAGGAAAAGCTGCCAGTTAAAGTAGCATGGGTTGTGAATAATGTTCCCTGGAGTGGTGCAGTACACGACATAAACAGCTATACGCTGCAGTCCGGCTTCAGGGAACATAACTTACAGGGGTAAAAGAGAAGAGCAGAGTGCAAACACTTGCAATCTCTTCCCCAGCAGGTGCCCTGTCTTCACTCCACTCCACGGAAAAGGGCTGAGGGCACTCACGTGCCACCCCATCAACCTGTTCAAAACTATCGTATGTGTAACACCGACTGCTGCATTTGCAACCGAGATGCACAAAGGAAACCACAATACAACTGTGGGCTCCACTGAGCAAAATGGCTCCCACATCCCCGCACGGAGAACGCCAGAACCTCACTGTACCCAGAGCACCCACATCCTGCACACCCCCAGATGAGGCTGAACCACCAGCTCACACTGCTTAAATGGTACCTCAAAACGCACACATTTGGGAGCATCTTCTCTCTCCTCTCTGCCCTCCACCATCTTCTTCTCTGCCCTCTGCACAGGATGCTGGCTCCATTCAGTTCCTTGAGGCCCCCGAGGTGATTTGCGGTGCTTCGGAGGGAAACATCTATAATGTAATAGCCTCTCCCTTGTGAATATCAGTTCTATCTCACCAAAGACCCTTTCTTTTCCCAGGAGGAGTAAGGAGGAAAGAAAAAAATCTCATTCTATCACACTCTGACCTGGAAAGTTCTATTTTCTTTGGATCTGAATCTGGCCTCTAGCAGGTTTAGGACCTAGTTTTGCCCTGAGGAACAATATATCCGTGACCCCTGGCTCTCCTACCTTTGGCCTTCATCTGCTGAAGCTCATTGTCATGGTTCTCTTCAGCATTTCTCCTGCAGGCTGAATCCCCTCATTCTTCCTCTGTGCATGCACATGACCTGGTTTCTGGACCCCTCACCACCACAGCCAGCCCATTGCTTATCTATCACGTTGATGTCCCACATAAAACCCAGGGACTAAGGCCGGGTGCAGTGGCTCACGCTTGTAATCCTAGCACTCTGGGAGGCCAAGGTGGGAGGACTGCTTGAGCTCAGGAGTTTGAGGTTGCAGTGAGCTGTGATGACCCCACTGCATTCTAGCCGGGTGACAGAGCGAGACTGTCTCAAAAAAACAAAACAACAATAAAAAAAAAAACCATCCAGGGGCCAGAAGAAAGCATTCACCCAGACAGAGTTACACGGGGGCAGACTCCATCTATTTCCGTGTGTCTGTTAAGATTTTATTTGACATGAAGTAGTTATAGGGACAATAAAGTGCTTCAAGAACTGGCTTTTTGAAAATAGACTGGATTTGAGCTATTACTCTACGGGACATGTTTCAAAATGACCTACACGGCTTCGATATGTTTGGTAAAACCTATTAGAAGATGGGATCAGTCCTGTATGACCTTCAGCAGATCCTTCTCCCACCTGGGGTCTTAACAGCCTCATCAAGAAAATGAGGGTGTAGTCTAAGCAAGAGCAAGACTCTATCTCAGGCCAGGCGCGGTGGCTCACGCCTGTAATCCTAGCACTCTGGGAGGCCAAGGCGGGCGGAAGCTCAGGAGTTCGAGACCAGCCTGAGCAAGAGCGAGACCCCCGTCTCTACTAAAATTAGAAAGAAATTAATCGGCCAACTAAAAATATATAGAAAAAGTTAGCCGGGCATGGTGGCGCTTGCCTGTAGTCCCAGCTACTTGGGAGGCTGCGGCAGCAGAATCGCTTGAGCCCAGGCGGTTGAGGCTCCAGTGAGCTGTTACATGATGACGCCACCGCGCTCTAGCCTGGGAGATGGAGTGAGACCCTGTCGCCAAAAAAGAGAAAGAAAATGAGGGTGTTAATATGATGATCTCTAAAATTTTCATGATTTGTTCTTCTTTCTTAGGGGCACAAGTGTTACGCCAAACTAAAGTGCAACCTCCCAGCTCTGCTACCCACAGACACGTAGTTGGAGCTACGAGACCAGGTTTTCCTCCTTCTCGACCCTGAGTGAGAAACAGGTGGGGAGGGCGAGGGGGGTGGAGGGAGAGGGGGGTTAATCCTCTGAGTCCAGGACCAAGAGGCCACAGGCACCGAGAGAGGCAGGACCAAGGTCCGTTTTTAGTTCCCTCATCGAGCCAGTCTAAGTTGGAAGTTGGGGGCAGAGGAGAAACGAGGGACAAAGGGGAGATCCTAAATTGTATCCCCTTTTCCCCATTTGCCTTCTTGCACGTCTGTGCCAAGGTGGGAGACACTGCTCCCCCAGGGAGATGCTGGTTTCCCTTCCACATGTGCTCCTCTGGGGGAATTTCTCTCTTCTTCCTGATGATATATCTACTTACCAAGGCTTTGATGGGAGCAGAGAGAAGGTGTCCATCAGTGTAAGGAAGGGGAGGGCCTGACTGTGTCCCAGAAATGTCACTGTGACCGCGTGCCTGGGAGAGCTGGGTCTCCGTTTTAGCTTCCTCCCTCCATCCAGGTCCTTCCACCTCCAGATGGTCCAGAATTTCCACCTTACAGAGAATAAAGGACTTGTAGTCAGTTCTCGAAAGACCAAATTCTACCACTTAAATGTGACTCAGGAAAGGAGAGAGACGTTGCCTTGTTTTTTTTACAGCTTCCCCCTCGATAATCTGTGACCCCGAGGTGCTGCGTGTTCACTGAGCTGATTTTTGCTTCGGCGGTTCAGCGTCTCTTTGTCACTGCCCCCGCCAGCCCTGTGCCCTCCCTCCTTACATCTCGCGTCCTCAATCCCCAGGTTGCGTAGCCTTTACACAAGCTTCTCTGGTCTAATCTAATCTCCAACAAGCAGCCTCTTTCTCTGCCTTTTCTCCCTGACAAACCTGATTTGTCTTGATGTGTTGACCTTTGGGCCGCCGAGGCTGCGCTGACCTCTTTGGGGAGCGTGGCTTTTGTGGTGCTCTGTAACCCCTTCTCCTGGGGGCTCTATCAACCTATTCTTCATCACATTTGAGCCTCGTTTTCTAAAAAGAAGAAAAAAAAAAACAACAACAAAACCTGGAGGAGCAGCCCACATGGGGATGAAAGCTGTAAACCCCTCTCCTCCCTTAGGAGGTCTTTCTTTCGCCCTCCACTCCTGCAAGAGCCAGGGGCCAGAGGTGGGGGGTGAAACCCCAACTACCACCACGTCAGGTAGATAATAGTCCTGTAGATAACGGACATGCTGGCAAAAGCGGCAAAGCATTCTGTACCGTATCATGTTTATCATTTTATAATCATATCATATATCATAGTATATATGTATTAGTCGGCTAGGGCTGCCATAACCACATATCATAGTCTGGGTGGCTTAAACAACAGACATGTATTTGCTCACAGTTCTGGAATCTGGAAGTCCAAGATCAAAGTGTCAGCAGGTTTGGTTTCTGTGGAGGCCTCTCTTTGTGGCTTGCCTATGGCCACCTTCTTGCAAATAGCTACATCCTCACTCAGTCTTTCCCTCTGTGTACATACATTCCTGGTCTCTTTTTGTGTGTTCAAAATTCCTCTTATGAGGACACCAGTAGGATTGGATTAGGGCCCATCCTAATGGCTTCACTTTAACTAAAGGCCCTCTCTCCAAATTTAGTCACATTCTGCGATACTGGGAGTACCTCCAATTTCCTAGTATGAAATTTGGGGGCACACAATTCAGCCCATGACTGTAATATTCCCCAATTCCATCATCGACTTACACTGAAGTCAGAGCAGAAAAGAGATCTGTCTCAAACTGTGGCGTGTGGGATCTCAGCTAGATGTAAGGCAGGGTCGGGCACTCCCAAATGCAGATCCTGGGGTGAATCTCAACTGCGGGAAGGGTAAAGAAGGATGAAGATGGAAGCAGGCATCCTAGAAAATGTAAGACATTCCCATCCATCTGGTACCATGTCTAGGAAGCTAAACCAAATGATTTTTGGGTTTCAACGTTCATTCATTCATTCATTCATTCAATCACTCACTCATTTAGCAAACATTCACTGAGCCCTCATGTGCCAGGTACCAGGAATCCAGAAGCAAACAATTGAAGGTTCTTGCCCTGCAAGGAGAACTTATATGTATTGATATCTAAACCCCGGGTGGGATAGGAGGAGGGCAAGAGCACCCAAAAAAAGAAGGAGGAAGAAGTCTATGATGCTCGAACATTAATGAAACCGCAGGCCTCAGCCCAGTGGCCAGCACAGGCTTGCACATCTCCTTCCTGGCACTCAGCAGCACCCACGCCCAGGGCAGGACCCTCTGTTTGATAGAAGCTTGCATAAAGCGTAACCTCCCTAGGTTTGGGACATCCTGAAAGACCTTGCACCTTAAGCCAGCCCAAAGGAAGCCGGAGACATTTCTAAGCCCCACACCTGAGGCAGGCAGGTGGGAGAAAGATATGGCTGGCTGCCCAGGGGAGTCACCACAGCCATGAGCCACAAGGTTTGGGATCCAGTGGACCCTGACTCTGATCCTACTGCAACTGCAGAAGACAGGCAGGCTTTCCCTGTTCCCACACCAGACACCTCTGGGGGCCTCCCACCGAGGCTTAGTCATACTCTCCCCGCTGGGGCAGCTCACTGGAAGCCCCTTGTAGCTGCTCAGCAGTGTGTGGCGGCTGGAAGCAGAGGCAGGGCTGCCAGTGCCACATGCTTCCATCTAGAAGGCAAGCCTGCCATCTAGTGTCTGAGCCTGGGCTGTGCAGGGGCAAACAAGCTTTCCTCCTGCTGTTGGTGGCACTCAGCTTGTGGCATATTCTTTGGCTCCCCCATAACCATCCACCCACCCAGACTGAGCCTGAGTGAGGGGTGTAGGGGGAGCAAAGGGAGCCCTCCCCAAACCAGCAATGCCAGTCCCTGCAGGTCAGACTCAGTGCCTGAGCAGCCTTGCGTTCCTTGTGTCCTGGGAAAAGGCCCTTCTGCCAACTCCTGGAGCCCCCTCTTGCTGGAACAAAAAGTAGACAGACCCCTCTCCTAGAATACTTGCTGGCTTCAAAATTACCTGAGTGCAAAGCATCACCAGTTAGAATGAGCCTGGGATTCAGGCCTGACCACTTTGGGGAGGGTGGATTAATCTCTTTTAATTTGGAAGGAGGTCAGGGAAACAGGACCCTCACTTGGCCCTCAGTGCCTGCCAACTCCACTACTCCCTTTGATCAGCAAAATTCTGGAGCTGGAAGAATCCCAGCTAATAAATGCAGAAGGAATAAAAGAATTTTAAAAAATCACTAAGATGCCAAATGAAATAATGGATCTAGGTAATAATCATCAATGGATGCTAAAACCATCGGGTGAAAGGTTAATGGAGAACTTTATGGGCTGACACTACCTAAACCCACTGATCATTCTTAGCATCATTAAAAGTGAAACAACCAGGCCAGGCGCAGTGGCTCACACCTGTAATCCTAGCACTCTGGGAGGCCGAGGCGGGCGGATTGTTTGAGCTCAGGAGTTCGAAACCAGCCTGAGAAAGAGCCAGACCCCGTCTCTACTAAAAATAGAAAGAAATTAATCGGACAACTAAAAATATATAGAAAAAATTAGCCGGGCATGGTGGCGCATGCCTGTAGTCCCAGCTACTCGGGAGGCTGAGGCAGAAGGATTGCTTGAGCCCAGGAGTTTGAGGTTGCTGTGAGCTAGGATGATGCCACAGCACTCTAGCCCAGGCAACACAGTGAGACTCTGTCTCAAAAAAAAAAAAAAAAAAAAAAGTGAAACAACCAGATAGTATATGGCTCATAGTGATACTAGGAATTATGGGTGCCTAAAAATATTGACCCTGAATCCAAATCAAGGCCCTCGATATAACTACTATTTTACAGACAGTATGGAGGATAGAGGAATATGTTAACTAACTCCCCAACGAAGCAACCAGACAGACATAGAACTTGAGACGTTGTGCATAACAAATCACCTGGTCCCTTCTGAAATCAATGGCAAGGGTGGCCTGCTTCAGAATAAAGGAGACTAAAGACACACAATCATATGCAGTATTTGGATTTTGAAAAGAAAAAAAAAACTGTAAAAAAGATGTCTTTGAGAAAATCAGGTAATTTTTTTTAATTTCAGAATATTACAGGGGTACGAACGTTTTGATTACGTGAATTACTTTTGTACAGTTTGAGACAAAGTTGTAAGTGTGTCCATCACCCAGACAGGGTGCATTGTACCTGTTAGGTGTGAATTTAACCAATCCCACCTCCCCCGCCGAAAATCAGGTAATTTGAATATGAATTGGGTTTAGATGATATTGAGGAATTGTTCATTTTATTAGCTAAATAACGACATTGTAGAATGTAAAAAAATGTTATCAGTTAGAGATTCCAATTGAGATGTTTCAAATGAAATGACCAAGCTATCTAATATTTGCTTTAAAATACACTAGCAGGAAAAAAGAGAAGGGTAGATGAAATAAGATTGGCAAAAGGTTGATAATGATGGAAGCTGAGTGATGGATACATGGAGATTCTTTTTATTCTACTTTGGAGTATGTTTAGAAATTTCCATAATAAACACACACGCACACTCCGTGTACCTTTGACTGGCGTGCAGATCCCAGTTCATATCACATTATGTAAAACTCAGCCTCAGTCTGGTGTCTGGGGAGATCCGGTAGAATTATATAGAGGAGGCAAGGAATG
Source organism: Indri indri (assembly GCA_004363605.1). Lineage (NCBI taxonomy): Eukaryota > Metazoa > Chordata > Mammalia > Primates > Indriidae > Indri > Indri indri. Next base: position 73,210 of record RJWJ010001746.1, read on the forward strand.
CCCCTGGGCAAGTTTGGGACATTCTCTTCCTTTAAACATTTTGGAACTGAAAAAACAATTGAAGTGATCTTTAAAAAATACTTTACGGTCTCCAAATTGAACCAGAAGACTCCTGTGTGAGAGGAATTGCAAAACCTCTTTCTTGGCAGTGCTGGGGACTGACTACTAACTAAGCCAAAATAACCAGCATCTGCCACAGCTACACATGCAAAGACACTCTGAGGTCACAGATTGACAAGCCAGAACACAGAAGAACAAATAAACGCATATGTGTGCTGACACACCCACAGAGGCACACGCAAAGTCACACACATGTAATTTGACCCTTGCACAGACCCTAGCACAGCCACCAGGACCCGTGAAAATGCCCAAATACCCACAGGGCATGAGAATACACCCACTTCCTAGATAGTGCCGAAATATAAATCCAAATAAAAACAAGTGAATTTAGTAGCACTGAATGTTAATGCCTGGCTAGAGAGAGAGAGACAGAGAGAAGAAATGCTTTGGAAATAAAAACAAAACTCTCAAACATCATCCTAGTACTCCTAGAACAACTCTATTAATCGGGGATAAAGTTTAATGTTGAGTCTTCCAAAAAAAGTGTCAAAATAAAAAAGACAGCACGTGAATTTCTTGTCCTTAATTCTCACACACATTCTCCCTAGGAGATCTCATCTAAACTAAAGATTCACTCTTTAGTGAGTGATGAGGTGCCTACGTACTGTAGTGATAAGTGCCTACGTACTCATCACTCCCAATTCTTTCTCTCTAGCGCACACCTCTCTTCTAAGCTGCAGACTGGTATATCCAACTGCTCACTGCATATTTCCTCTTGGATGTTTTATTGTAGTTAGGGCACAGGCTTAGCTTGTTTCCCTCTTATACAACAATCCGGAGGTAGGTGCCCCCAAGGCAAGTTAGATGGCTCTGTCATCTTCAAGTTGTGCTTTTCATCTCTGGGCCCAAGGTGGCTGCTTCAGTTCTGATTTATCTTTCAGCCAGTGGAAAGGAAGAGAGTCAAGGGAGTTTGTGCTCAGTCCTTCAAAGATCAAAACACACGTCACTTCTTCTGACATCCCACTGGCCAGAGTTTGATCACATGGCCACACTTTCTGCAAGAGGGGCTGGAAAGTAAAGTCTTTAGCTGAGTGGCCACGTGTCAGATAAAACTACACTTACAGAGGAAGGGCAGAAAGGTATTGAGGGACACTCGGAAGTCTGCTACATCCCTTGGACACCTCAAACTCCACATAAATAAAAGTAAAATCATCTTCCTGGTCCCCTCCCAGCAGCGTGGCTCCTCCCATCCCAGCTTGGCCCATGTACCCACTTACACAAGGAGGGCTGCCAGATTAAATACATGGTTCCCAGTTAAATTTGAATTTCAGATAAACAAGGAATAATGTATTAGTATCATTATGTCCCAAATATTGCATGTGTTTTCATTTGCTACATCTAGCGATCCTACACCCAAGCCAGCAACCGTGGAGCCGTCCCAGATTCCTCCCTCTTTTCCCATTTTCAATTGCCTTCCGAGTCCTGCTGATTCCTTCGCGTAACATTTCTCAATGTGTCCCCTCTGCTCCGTCTCCATTGCGCCTTCCCTGGTTTAGGCCATCATCCTCTCTCTCACAGACTCCTGTAACTGCCTCCCTCCTGGCCTTCCTGCTTCCAGCTTTGCCCCCTTTAAATCACACTATGCACGGCAGGGAAACTAGTCTTTCTAAAAGGCAAATCTGACCACATCGCTCCCCTGCTTTAAATCTATTGGCTTTCAGAACAAACCTCAAACTTGTTGCCAGGTTGCTGAAGCCCTCCAGCGTTTGGCTTCTCTCTCTACCTCTCTGGTGCCATCTCGCTCACCTCAGGCCTTACTGCATGCCATCCCCGTGCCCGAGCCTCTCAAGCCTCTGGGAGCACTGTAAGAGCACCACGCTCTAGCCCCTTTTTTTTTTTTTTTTTTTTGAGACACAGTCTTGCTCTGTCACCCCAGATAGAGTGCGGTGGCATCATCATAGCTCACTGCAGCCTCCAACTCCTGGGCTCAAGGGATCCTCCCGCCTCAGCCTCCTGAGTAGCTGGGACTACAGGCACATGCCAACACACCCAGCTAATTTTTCTGTTTTTTGTAAAGATTGGGTCTCACTCTTATTCAGAGCTGGTCTCGAACTCCCAAGCTCAACAGATTCTCCTGCCTCAGCCTCCCAGAGTGCTAGGATTATAGGCATGAGCCACTGTACCCGGCCTCTATCCCATTTGACTGTGTGTCTCTATACAGCAAGAGCTTCTCATTCCTACCACCATCCCCACACCTACCCCACCTTTCTCCTTTGCCTAAATCCTGCTCATTTCTGAAAAACCTAGCTTAAATACCATTTTCTCCAAGAAGCCTTCCTAACTTACCATTTTTAGCACTTACATTTGTTCCTGCAGCCCTTGACACTGTACTAAGTTGACTTAATCTGTATGTTTTCCCAACTACGTTTAAGTTCTTTTAGGGGCAGGACTATGTCTTATTTTTCTTTATACATTCAGCAACTGATACAGTAATCAGCACTAGTAAACAATTAATAAGTGTTTATTGGACAAATGATGGGTCTGTGGCTTAAAACGTTCATACTTCCAAGCTGAATATGGCTGGTCCAGCCCATCTCAGTTGGAAGCTTCCCTCTCCATTTCCAGATGTGGACCTTTCGGGACCAGTCTTAAGCCTAGTGTATCTTTATCCTCACTGAAATTCTGGGCTCTGATTTCCATGGCTCAGTCATGATAAAAAAGCTTCTTGTCCACTCCATTACGCTCCTACATAACGGATGTTGAAATAAAGAAATGACACCTTACCAATTGAGGCCCTAGCCACTTCCCCTCCCAAGCTGAGTTTCAGATCATGATTCCAGCTGACATTGGGCAGCTGTTAGATGAGAGTCTTTCGCCTGCACTCCCAACCCCCACGATTTACCCCCAGCCCTCCTTCATCCCCTGGGGAATGACTTCTCTTTTTTTGTTTTGGGCCACAGCAGTGTTTAGCTGGAGCAGGCAGCCATGCCTTGTTTGAGCTGTGATCTAACACCAGCTGACAGGTGGGTTTCGGGGGTGTCTCTGGGGCCGTGGCCTGTTTAGTGGATTTACCACTCTAAACTCAATTACAGGAGACTTTCACGCTCCATAGGCAACTCCGGTCCCTTTTTGATAAAAACTCTGGTGAGTAAATAAGTCATGATGGTGATAGGGGCCTGCCATTTAATATTCATTGAAGTACACATGTTTGGAAATTGGAAGCAGAGTTTAATCCATTTTCATATTTATATCAACATGCAGCTTTAAAAAGGATCTCTCTTTTCTCTAGCAATCTAGCCAATTTCTCTTTTGGAAAGATAAAGGTAAAAATGGACATATATTTTTTTAAAATTAGAAATACCTGAAGTTATAATTATGAAAGTTTGAGCTTCAGAGCTGTTCATTTTCAACGAAGAACTAATTCTTTCATTTCATGTGAACAGGGAGAGGTAAGTAACAAGTAAATCAAAGTCATTGCCGTTTCTGATGGCTACATCTTTTGAATTTAACTTTGCAATGGGAGCTCAGTGCAAAGGACAGGTCACAGAATATGGGGACCTCAGCCCCAAGATCTTACAATTTAGGGGGATGTCTCACAGCTGCCCAAAGTAATGCAAAAGCACTCTTTTTTGAAAAAAGGTAATGTTTATAATACAATAAATGTTCATGCTCACCAATAAAAGTTACAGCACTGTTCATTGAAGGAGATGAAACCTGGGGGGAAAGAGTTAACACAGTGAAGGATTTGGGGCATTGTGTTGTCTCTCCCCAACCCTCCCACTTTTTTTTTTTTTTTTTTTTAATGCAGATGAATGTTTCAGTATGGTGCTATGGTTGAAGGCATCTCTTTTAATAATGCAACACTCGGCTTCCTGAGGGGACAGCAGTTGATTTGGAAACAGAATATGGTGCACTCTAAATTCTCGTCCCTGTGGAAGGCTGACTAACTGATAAGTGCCATGAGCTAGCATGGGGACTCATTCTGTCAAATCAACTTGCTGGAAAGGCCCCATGCGGAATCTTCTCCAGTCTCCAGGAGCTAATGTGAGCAGACACTTGTGACATTAGACAGTACAGCAGGCCTGACATGAAGAAAAAGTTCACCATCCACTGACAAGGTGGTCTTTAGATGACAAGGATAAAGAAACCAGTGCAAATTTGGTAATGCAACAACTTAGAAAAGCATGCTTTAAAAAAAAAAAAATCCACTCTATAGGGAGAGAGGATCAAAAGAAAAGGCAACAATAATATTATACTTGAAAGCTTTCTTGGGGCTTTCTGCACCTTTTGGGCCACTGCTTTTTCTCCTGGTCTTTCTTCTAGGCGAGGGTATCTTCTGTTAAATCCATGAGGACCAAACGTGGTCATCCCACAAGCCACTACTTCACCTAAAACTGAATAAATAAAAGGAAATAAAAGAAAAGTAAGAAAGGGAAAAGCAAGGAAGAAAAAAGAAAAGAAAATTCTCGTGCCTTTTGCCTTGCTGGAGAAAATATCTTTCCTATTTCAGATAGATGATCATCTGGTGGCTTCCAGTGAGAATTCTTTTCTATCTGATCTTGATCCATTTGGCCTGGAGGAAAACCAAAGTGATCATTACCTGGGAAGAGATATGGTGATAAGAGGATGTTCCTTCCATTTCTGATAGAAAATATAAGTAGATATCTATAACTGGAACAACTGAAAGTGTTTAAGAATTAAACAACACTACAGTTGTAGTTACTAAGATTGGACAAATTTGATTATTTTGAGTGCCTGATTCAGAGAATTGGTTTTGCCAGGTTTTTTTCCCGTTGGTCGGGTCAATGTAATCGAATGGCAATTTGGTGTAGCATATTTATTCCAGACTTAAATTAGGAGCAAACATAGCATACATTTGAGTATGACCTAAGCAGCTCTTCCAGGGAAGCTGAGAGAACACAGGCTTTGGAGAGAGACAACCTCAATTCATGTCTGGCTCTGCCACTTACTAGTTTGTGGTCATGGGACAGTTGCTTAATGAAAATATTATCTCATAAGATTATTCTACATATACCTGCCTCATAAGATTATTGCAACGTGAATTCATACATATGAAATTCTGAGAACAGTCTGAGATATATCCCAAGTACTAAATAAATTTGGCCATGATGATTATTTAACTGAACCTAAATGGGTTCCCACAGGTTCTTAATGATTATAACTAAAAAGAAGGTTCTGTGATTAAATAAGTTGAGGAATCAAGCTTAACACAATTCGTTTTAACCATAGCATTTCTCAGAGCCTTCACTATGCAAATGTGTACTACGAATATCCAAGGAAGAATTTACTTTCTAATGTTTGACCATATAAACCTTTTTCACAATCAGTGCTGATGCCCAAGTGAAGGAACAGCAGGTTTCCCAACCTCTGGTTTGGAAGTTAAAGAAACTTTTGAGTCATGGTGTCTGAAGCACAGGACAGTACTTTAAAACATAGTAATTGGTTACTACATAAACCTCCTATGTCTCACTTAAAACACTCCCTTTTTAAAACAGCATTTTGGGTCAGGCACAGTGGCTCACACCTGTAATCCTAATACTCTGGGAGGTGGAGGCAGGAGGATCACTTGATGTCAGGAGTTGGAGACCAGTGTGAGCGAGAGTGAGACCCCATCTTTACCAAAAATAGAAAAAATTAGCCGAGTGTGGTGGCTCACACCTGTAGTTCCAGCTGCTCAGGAGACTGAGACAGGAGGATCGCCTGAGCCCAGGAGTTTGAGGTTGCAGTGAACTATGATGACTCCAGTGCACTCTACCCAGAGTGAAACTCTGTCTCATAAAAAAACTCCAAAAACAAAAAGACAGCATTTTGTTAAGTGGGACTGACAGGAGGTGGAATAGCATATGGCTAAAACACAGACACCAGAGTCAGACAGACCTGGGTTTGAATCTGTCAAAGCAAGTTATTTAATATCTCTAAGCCTCAGTGTCCTCAGCTATAAAATGGGGGTAATAGTGATATTTACCTCCTAGGCTTGCTGTATAAATTAAATGAAGTTCTGCCTGGTTTTGTTAGCTGTTATTGATACATGTAATCACAACAGCAGGGCTAATGTTTGTCAACAAATAATGAATTACTTATTCTGTCCTCAACCACTCATTCGGAGCCGTTGGTGCCTCTAAGGATGCAGCTGAAAAAGCACTGGAATGGAAATGAGCATCTGTGGGTTTTAGAGCACACTTGTGCTCGACTGAGTAGCTAGTTGAACATACATGATGTATTTACCAAGGATACCACATCTCTCTGTGCCCAGTTTTCCCGTCTGAAAACAAAGAACTAAAAACAACAGAAGCACACCTTTCCTACTTGTTTCAGGGTTATTGTGATCATCACAAATGCCCACGTACATAGGATTTTCTTAAATTATAGAGGCCTATAGCTTTTTCAAAAATAATTTATTGAATGCTTACTATAGTCCAGGTGGTGTATTGGTTCTTACATACAATGCCTCATTTCAATCCTCATTGTGAGGTGGGTATTATTATACCTATTTTAGAGATGAGGAAACTGAGGCCCAGGTAGGCTAGGCACTGCTAATTTCCTTCCAGGTCTCCTAATAAGTGGTAGAGCCAAACTCAAGATCTGTTTGACTCCAAAGCTTTTAGAATCACTTGTGCCTTAAAAAGTAATAATATTAAGCCACATTTTAAGCTTGAAATTAGCATTGGATACATATAATTTATCTCTCTATCGGGTTCTACAAACACCTCTTTGATGTTAAATGAATTGAAGATCAAGCATTGGGTAGAAAATAAAATGGTCCACACGGGATCCAGTGTCTTAGTTGGATAATTTATGGATACTGGCTGGTTGATTAACTTTCCCTGTGACCTGGGTATATTCACTATGGTTGTTACTGTGACTAGCACAGGTTTAAGGACATCAACTGGAGAAAGTCTAGTCACCTGTATTAATTGATCTGTGCACCCTGATGTTCCTAGATGGCAAATTGCACCACAAGCGGCTTCATGGACTGAAGTAGAGCAAGGTCTGTCAGAGAGGAAAAAAAATCCATATTAATGATATGCTATAAAACACTTTTTGTTAGTTACATATATTCCTTTACTTTCATTTCCCAAGAATAGCTCAGCTGTCAAAGCATTTCCAAGATTTCCATAGATTCGGCAAATACTGTGCGATCGAATTATTGCTCTGAGAGAAGGTACAATTAAAACACATTAATCATTGTAACAAAAGATCCTTATTGAGGCTGACAAAGATGGTGAAATCTGATGAATAATTAGTCTGGTTAATCTTTTAAAAGTGAATTAAACTGCTAACAAGTTAAATCACTGTGATTTTCAAAATAAGCCTCCAGGGTGAGCAGAGATTGGGGATTATTATCATTGTTGTAAAAAGATATTTTCTTCCTCTTTCTCATTTCTGGGCTCATACTGGAGGCCCTGCGATTAGAGCAGTGGGACTTTGAGGACCAGCTGGGAGAATGTGGCCAGTCAAGGTGTGAGAGCTTGTTCTTTGCTTTTCCCCCGAGGCTTTCGGAATACGTCTAAGAGAAGAGTTGTATAGTGGCTGGAAGAGGAATGGGGCATGACCCTTAAATCTGACCCGGAACTAATGTGGCACCCGCCTACCAGCCATTCTCAGTAACCTTAAGCGGATCCATCGTGTGGGTCTGATGTCCTCCCCACCGTAAACCAATCAACTGCAATGATGGGGTCAATCTCGTACCATTGTACAATTGCCCCTTTTCTCCAGTCAGATGGTTTATTCTTCCAGATAGCACCTCTCCTCTCTCATTTCAATTACTGTAGAAGAATCTGTCATATTCTGAAATAAGACGAGATGAGCAAATATGAACTCATAAATCATGGGAAATGGATGGAAAGGGCTAAACAGTCATTTGGGCTAAAATCTTAACTTTGGCTGAGCCTCCACAACTTTTGGGAGTTGGAGTGGATGCTGTGGTCCACTTTTAGGAATGGAGGGCTTATTCCCCCAGCTGCTGGGAGTACTGCTGGAATTTGGCCCTCAGCTGCTAGTCCCATAGGGGGATTTCCTTGAGCGGAGAATACTATCTCTCGTAAGGTCAGACTTCCTTCCAGGTAGCTGGCATCAGATTATTGATCAATATGGGGGTACTAAGATCAGTCAATTTGAAACAACTCTGAGGGGTCATCCTGGTGCCAGAAGAATTCCCTGTGGGGTCACCTGAGGCCTTTGTTGGGATGGTATTACAACTCAACTTCTCCTTCAACCTGATCCTAATTTCTTTTACTTGCATCTGTAGGTACCAATCATGGGAACACTCCCCAGTAAATCAACTGACTGCCAGGCTTCATCTCAGAATCTGCTTCCTGGCGGTCCCAGTCTATGAGAGAAGTCACACTTTTGAGGTGGAGGTCTCTGATAGCTACTAGTCCCACAAAAGCAGGTGGGAAAAAGTGAGTTAGCCAGGCTGTCAACTCAGATAGTGGAGAAACTGCTGCTGTGTCGTAGCTCCAGACTGCTCCTGTAGCAAATGTATACCTGTCAACAGATACCACAGGAGATATCGAGCACTATTAGAAAGAGTGAAGCAGGGGTGAGGGTGGGGGAGACTGCTATCACAGATGAAAGGCTTATAGCTTTAAAGAAGTTGTCTTTGAATTATTCCTACCTTCTTATCCCTGGCATTTGAAGTCAGATAGACTTTAAGGAAGTTCTTTATTTTAATTTTTCTGGGATGGTTTCCACATCTGCAAAGTAGGAAGGCACAATCAGCCTCACAAGCTCGTAGTGGGTTAAGTGAGGTGACAGATACATGCCAGTTGCCTAATCCCAAACCTGGCCCTTAGTAGGTGCTCAGTAAACGTTTACTCCTCTTCCACCCTGTTCTCCTCACCTTGTTTTCCAGCTGCCAGGGAAATCACTGCTTTTCTTTTTTTCTGATTGGCTGCAACCATCCCAGGGGTGTTCTGGGGATTCCATTTCAGGCTGAGTGTGTCCGAGGGTATGCAGCCACTCGTCTTCAGACTACTCAGTCTCTCTCTAGATGGTTGGTCTCGTTAATTAGGTGTTCATACATTTTAGTTCCTGGGGAGGGGGCACCTGCTGTAATTCCCTGGGAACAGACAACCCTTTCCATTTGGAAAATACAGGGGACACCCTCAGCAATGTCCAGGTGTGATTATTTTCAGTTTAAATCTGGGCTCTGTTCTTGGTTTCATGTGTGGAAGTCATTTCTCCCAACTAAACTGTAAGTTCTGTGAGGGCAGTTAGCATATCATCTTTTATAACCCATAGGATCTAGCCTGGGGGAAGCATTTTTTTGCCAAATTACTTGGGGGGTCTTGACAAAGAAACTGCTAAGAGAATAAGTAATATCCTTAAAAGTTAATATTTCCTGGGATCTCCCCACTCTGAGGCGATTTACAGGCAACTTTAAATACTCTTTCATGTATTCGTGATGCTATTGCCTTGGTAACTGTGACAAGGCAAATTTACAATGTTCTTGCCATGAATCAGATCCTTGTCTCTAAGGAAACCATCCAATTGCGGGTGTATAATATTCCTCAAAATATAAATTTGTATACAGTCTAACTCAGATGTATAGAATAGTCAGGGCGTTAAAGTGCTACAATTAAAAATGTCAGTGATAAATGTTTAAACTAAGAAAAATCTTAAAACATTGTTGTCAAACGCCCAATTTTGGTCTTAAAAATATGCATCAGTTAAGAAACCTAAAAATCTAATTGAGCAATACAAAATGGCAAAAAATAGGCAAAAAATGAAAAGAAAAAAAACAAAAACAAAAACAAAACTCCTTGGATCTCAGTGTTTTGATTTACTTTTGTTTCATTCTGAGTGAGATTTCATATGTGTTTTTCTTTTTCTGTGAACTACCTTTCCATGCTAATTCTTTTCCCTTTTTAATAGGGTTATTTATTATCTTCTTACCATATCTACACAACCCTGTGTTTGCCATGTGGGTTGCAATATTTTCTTAGTTTTCCTTAACTTTGTGGTCTTTTTTTATATACATAATTTGAAATTTGTTACATCCAAGCATACATGTCAATCTTTTCCTTAATATATTTTGGTTTTATGTTTTGAATTTTAGAAAGGACGTCCCTACTTGAAGATTACATTTTTTATATTCACCGTTTTCTCTATCACTTTTTATGAATTCATATTTTTACATTTAAGTCCTTGACTCGTCCAACATTAATTCTGATATAGGGAGTGATATACAGCTTTATTCTTTTCCCCAAACACTAGCCATGTATCCTTAAGCCACTTATTAAATTTTCCATCTAATATAAAGCTTCCAGTTAAAGAAAAGGAACAGATCAGTGTCCCCCAAACTTCCCTAAGGACAAAAATCCCCTCAGGAGCATATTAAAATAGAAATTCCCAGGCCCCTACTTAAGAGACTATAAAGGAGTCCGGGGTGGGGCCCAGGAATACAGATATTTTTAGCAAGCACCCAGGTGATTCTTCTGCTCTGGGGAGTTTGGCAAACACTGGAGCAGACCCTGCTGTGGATCTAAACAGACGGGACCACGCCACTAGAGACTGGATCCTACCTTTTCTTGAGGGACCTGAGAATTTACATTTCTCACAAATTCCTGGAGCCATGGGACTATTTTTTTTTGTTTTGTTTTTGTTTTTGTTTTTGTTTTTTGAGACAGAGTCTCACTCTGTTGCCTGGGCTAGAGTGCTGTGGCGTCAGCCTAGTTCACAGCAACCTCAAACTCCTGGGCTCGAGCAATCCTACTGCCGCAGCCTCCTGAGTAGCTGGGACTACAGGCATGTGCCACCATGCCCGGCCAATTTTTTTTATGTAAGTATTTTTAGTTGTCCAGCTAATTTCTCTCCACTTTCTTAGTAGAGACGGGGGTCTCACTCTTGCTCACGCTGGTCTCGAACTCCTGAGCTCAAACGATCCACCCGCCTCGGCCTCCCAGAGTGCTAGGATTACAGGTGTGAGCCACCACGCCTGGCCCCATGGAACTATTAGTAAATCTTGATTTATGTTTCAGACCTGTCTCCTACTAATTCCCTCTATCCCTCTCTCTGCTTTATTTTTCTATCACCATCTGACATACTATTTGCTTGTTGATTTGTCAATAAAGAGGAATTTTGTTTTGTTCACTGCTATATTGCCATGAGAACTATGGCTGGTATATAGTATAATAAATGCAGAAAAAATAGTTTTCAAATTAATTGATGTTTCTCCAGTTGGGAGATCTCTTCTGAGATCCTGAATCTGTTACCCTCTGCCTAGTAGATACCTCCACTTAGATGCCTCATGGGGACTTTAAACGTAACCTCCAAGATCGAGCTCATCGTTTCCCCACTTCAGCCCAAACCCTGTCTTCTTTCCGTGTTCCCTGGCTTAGAGAATGGACTTGCCAACCACCCTGCTGCTCAGGTAGGGGCCATCCTTGAGTCCCCTGCATCTATATCCTGTCAAACACTAAGGCTCATCCACTCTACCTCTCATCCAGCTCTCAAATCTCTCCTCATTTCTGTAGCAACTTACTTCTATGCATTATTATCTCTTGTCTGAATTACCCCAAAAGATTCCTCTAGGCTTAACCTGCTCTCCAATCCATTTTCCTTACAGAGGGATTTTTCTAAAATACAAATCTAATAGTCCTCACTTAAAACCTTTCGATTCCACATAGTTTTAAGATGTAGTTTAATTGCCTTGATTTGAGTGATGAGGCCCTTGGTGACCAACCTCTGTCATCTACTTCTCCATCCCCTTCACCCCTTGATCCAACAAAATGAACTATTCATTCTTCAAACAGACCAGCAGTGGTGGACCGAGAGCAGAATGTGAAAGCAGTCTGCAGACTTAGCCTCACTCTAGTGTTTCCCACTAGAGATAAGACTTATTAAATCACCAAATCATAGAATTGCCCCCACTTTCTAACAGCATCCAATCCAGAATAAGTCCCTGCTTTCTTTAGACCCTCCCCCAAGTTATCCAACCAAAGCCCAAATCCAAACCAAATAGATTCTTCCTAACATCCTATTTCTGAGACATCCCATGCATCCGCCTGGTGTGTGTTTTCCCTGAATGCAACGAGTAATAAATCCAACTTGTTCAACTACAGGTGTGTCCCTGCTAGTCTTTGGCTGAAGGGCATTGATAAAACACAAAAAAGAAAAAAATCTTTCAAATGTTTAAGTTCTAAGTAATTGCTGCAGTTACTGTTGAGCTTTAATAAAATATATGCAACCTTCAAATTAGCCCAATTGTATTACTTGTCCCTTAACAAACATCGTATTCTTTGTGAAAGTTAATTTGGAACACTCAATCGCACAATCACACTGTCCCATGAATATGAACTCAGTTTCATGCATTTCTTTCAAGAGTAAGTTTATAACAGTTTGCAATCATTCTTGCTCTCAGGTTTTCAACTCCTGCCATACCACATATTTTTGTGGATATGCAGTCCACTACATACAGTGGAAGGAGAGATCAACCAAATGTACAAAGTATCAACATCCCTTGACAGTAGATTAGAAATAACAATAACAGTACAATGATTATAAAGTCTAAGAAATATAACTTTAAACACAAAAGCTCCAAATGGAAATGTTTGAAAGTCTCTAGAGTCAGTCCTGAGAGGAAAAAAGACATGAATAGTATTATAGTTTCTGGAATTTATTATGAAATGAAATTTTTATGAATCTCTACCAAACTTATACTTGTTTTTAAGACTTTTTCTAACTACTTGCATATTTGTTGCTTCATGTGAGAGAAACTTTTTTCAAAATTAAAATTAAAAAAAAAAGTTCTTTGATCAGCTATGAATGGAGATGGATAGACGAATATGGCTATACTGATTGCCGAATGGGAATATGCAAAGAACACCAGTTTTGGTGTAGCCAAATATGCAGAAGTTAAATCTCAAAAACAGAAACTGTTATTCATTCAGCTATAGACCAATAAGTAGGTGTCAGTTTTTCCCCTTTTCTCAAAAAATACATTTATGAATTTATAATGTAATATTGTTAATTTTTCCCTTTTTGTGTTATAATACCTATTTTATTTAAATTTTTACAGGCATCATTATACATAATGTTAAGTAAATTTTTCACTATCTGTATTTTTTTCTGGTCATTATTTTATTTTATCTTATGATTATTACAAAATAATTTTGTTGAATAGAGAAGGGGGCATTTAAAAAGATTCTGCCCTGAGTATCCAATACACTAGGTACATCACTGCAGACCAAATTCTCTTTGCCTCAGGACTTTGACCTGGATTGTTCATGCCCCTTTTTTTGCCAAATAACCTCCACTCATCCTCAGGCCTTAGTTAAAATATTTCTTCTGGGAAACCACCTTTAAACCCTTCCCAGTTAGAGCCCCTTTGGACCTATACTTCCTTTTTTGTATTGTCAATGCATGTTTAATTGTTTATTACTATAGCTAATTTGTGAGCAGCCTAAGGAAAAGACCTGTATCTATTTTGCTTGCTCAATAAGCGTGTGTTGAGTGCATTAAATAATAAATCCCCTCCCGTGACACCTGAGGAAACAGGAAATAAGTAATTGGCCTGAGCTACACTGCAAGTCTTTAGGCAGAATCCCCGAAGCAAAAAGCTTCTAAATAGAATGTTTTCTAGAAGGAATTCCCACGGCAAGCTGTGAGAATCAATAGAACCAACTTTAATATTATCTTCTCTCTATTCTTTCAGTCCCTGCCTCTCTCTACCTTCTAATGTCACAGAGATGTCCCAGGAAAACTCAGTGTAAAGACAAAGAAAGTAAAAATCCACTAAAGATGTCTAAAAACAAATCGAATATCATAAGGGAATAGGGATTGGGCTAAAAGAGAAGAGCATGTGTGGGAAGTGTTCTTGACCCTAAAATAGACCTGTGAGAACTTCCCTCCTTACTCTCTGACCCTACAAGGCATCAAGTTCCCAGAATTAGGAGCAGTGAAGGACAGTATCTCGGGCCTCCAAAGGTCTACGAAAACACAGTGGAAAGAAAATAAAAGACTGACTCCTGGAGAGGGGTCTTAGAGAGCCTCCAGTTTTCCTAAGGTTTCACTGCGAGCCCAGGTTAGCAGGTAACAAAAGAGAAGAGGCCAAGCATCCTGTCCAGGAAATGTCTAGAGGTTCCCTTGTCTTTAGCACACTAGCATGAAGATGGAAGGTGAGAAACACAAGCAGCTCACGTTCCTGAAAGCTCTCGGGTCACTTGTGTTCAGGGATGATACCCGATCCATAGGATGGCTTACAGGGGACCCTCAGCAGTGCCACAGCCTTAACCATCAGAGTTGCCCCCACAAGGAAAAACGATATGCTATAAATGTCCAGCGTGGGTAACTGAGTTGGCTTCCCCTGCAGAGAAACACAGTAGTCCACATCCAGAATTGCTGTGCTGATTAAAATGTATGTTTTGAGGCAGAAAAAGATTCCTACACTGTGGCAGGACTGAGAACTTGCATGTCAAGCTGAAGCCTGATACAAATTAAACAAATGAGTAACAAACCCTTCCAGAGAGGAGCTGATAATGGAAACACTGACGGGATATAATTAGGATCTGGATTTTGATCACTACATTCTATTGAAGACACCTCTGGTATACAGTAGTTATGTAAAATACCTGTACACTGTTGTCAAGCGGCATTTTAAAAAAGCATTAGGGTAAAGTTAATTTTAAGAGCCTTAAAAACCACAGTGATGATTAAATGAAGATGCCAACACTGCATTCTCTTTGCTACAAAAGAATTGAAGAGAGGAGAAAGGAAGGGGGTGACTGGTGGCAATCCCCTCAGGTCCTGTCTGTTTTTATTGCACTTCTAAGAAGTTTTCAGCCTTCACAGTCTATGTTGAAGTTCTAACTGAAGAACTGGTATGCAAGTGTAGCCTGATACACAAAATTCTCCCAACAGACATACAACGTAAGTCACAATTACTGCTCTCAAGGAGTTTACAATCTAGTGCAATAGAGATAATCCAAATGCACAAAGTACCAATATGCAAAGCTATGCATTATAGGCATCTTAAAGCCCCTTACTTAGTTGACGGATTAGGAAAAACCTATGAAAACAAAGGGCTTAAAAGGTGGGTAAAATCTTCAGGATGAGACAAAAAGTGTGGTGTTTAGAGCATGCCAGCCAGAGGGGACAGCAAGAAAGAACTATGGCATAGAGGTCCACAAGGTCTGGTTGGGACAAAGCTCTAGGGGAAAGAAGTAGAACCTTCCAGTGGGTATGAGGTCAACTTGGAGACAAAGACTGGAACAAGATCCCATGAATACCATGCTACAGACTTACAACAATAATGTTGAATTATCCATTGAAGATTTATTATCACAAAGTAGTCCAATCAGAATTGTGGTAATGTTTTCAATAAACTTGATAAAGCCCTCAGGGACAGAACTGTCCCCTCCTTCTTTTTAAGGAGATGTGCTGCAAATACCTTTTGGAGACTATAAATCCCTTTACACTCCTCTTTCCATCCTTTCCTTTTACACCTTTCAGCAACGAGTACTACCTGGCTCTAGCCCCTGAGATGTTATTTAGGCCCAACCTCAAGCTAAGCCTGGTCAAGAAGTTTGCAAATGAGACCTAGGAAACCAAACCAAACAAACAAATGAACCTGCCCTCGAAAAAACCCTCAACATATGCTCTTAGAATTAGGCCACCTAGGCTCTGCAGTTTTTGTTGTTGTTGTTATTTTGCATCTGGAGCCTCAGCAAAGGTAAGCTAGGGACCTCAGACCAGGGAGAATTGGCTTATCTCAGGATGCTCAACATCATAGCCAACTTAGTTTCATGTATTGGTACTTAGGGAAGACTAAGTACAAAAGGGCAAAATTGCCATTTTAAAATCTCCCTATTTTCTCCATCCTGGATCTTCAATCTTTGTAAGAAGAATCAGTTTTCATTTTCTGAAAGTTTTGAGTTGTGTGTCTCTGTGTGTGTGTACTCAAGTATGCATATGTGTACATCTGTACACCAAGTCCCCAGAGAGAGCACATTTAGGGCTCTCCTGTCCCTGGTGGGAATCCAAAAAAAGGAAAGTTTGGTAAAGGATTAGCCTTTGAAAGTCACTGCAAGATTCCACTCTATTGGTTTGATGTGAAAGATCTTACACAAGATTACACACCTTATGTCAAGTTTAAACTCCTCTGCCTGTAGATGTAGCACGTGGCCACCGCATCGCTGTCCGTGGTGCTGACAAGTCACTGTCCGCTAGGTAGACCTGTTTGTTTCCCTTAACTCTGGGACACTGGTGATGGTGGAATGAGGGTCCTGTCGAGCACTTATGTCAAAATGGTCATAGTCACATGTGTGTTATTTTCTATCTGAAGAGTACCTTGTAATTTTTACTATATTGCAGAACAAAACAAAATTATGATTGACATGGCCCAATGTATGTAGAGGATTTACATACAATGAGACTTCTATCATTGTAACTTCTATCAGTTATAATAATTGCAAAATTTTCCCCTCTGGGAGGCACATGTCCTGTCCACCTTAGTCAGTTTGGGATGCTATAACAAAGCGCCATAGACTGGGTGGTTTATCAATAGCACAAATGTGTTTTTCACAGTTCTGGAGGCTGGAAGTCTGAGATCAGGCTGAAAGCATGTTGTATTCTAGAGTTGACTGGTGAGGACCTTCTACTGGATTGCAGACTGCCGACTACTCATAACATCCTCACATTGTATAAAGGGGCAAATTAGCTCTTTGGCCTCTTCTTATAAGAGTACGAACGTCATCCTTTTGGGCTCCACATTGCCTCCCAACGACCCCACCTCCAAATGCCATCACATTGGGAATTAAATTTCAACATATGACTTTTGGGGGGGGGACATAAACATTCAGTCCACTGCACCACCTTTTCTCCATATCTCCCTACTTAAAACTCTGCCTAGCTTTGAAAGTGCTCTATAACCTGGCCCTAAACCTGCACATCCTTACCTCCTCCTGCTTTCTGCACACGCCCTCAGCAGCAGTGGGAGCAATGACCACTTCACCCTTCACATGCTACTGTAACTCCACTCTTCTTCTTGGCTCATTCTGGTTCCCAGCCTGCAATTCCCCTCATCTGCTAGGACTTTCCTTTCTGCTCATACAAGTCCTTCCCAGGTTTAGAGGCCCAGCCTCTACCCTGCCTCCTCCATGAAAGCTTCCTTGGTAATCCAAACACTTTTAGTTCCTCCTTGTCTCCTAATTCCTTCAGAATTTACCAATGGCGTTTGGCGAATTTGGCATTTTCTTGGAAAATGCCAAATAGAACATTTGGAAGGGAATCTCAACTTTAACTTTGTGCCAGTGCAGTATAATAGAAAGGGGGAGTGTTTTAGTATCAGACAGCTCTAGATTTCAATTCTAGCACCTCCATTCCCTAGTTTGTCTATGATGAGTCATTTAAACTTTCAGAGCCTCGTTTCTTCTCTGACCATGAAGAATATTACTTATTCTATAGATTATGAAATTATATATGTAGCTTAAATTATTTGGCTCTCAATAAATGTGTTTCGGGGCCAGGCATGGTGGCTCACGTCTGTAGCACTCTGGGAGGCCGAGGTGAGAGGATCACTTGAGGTCAGGAGTCTGAGACCAGCCCGAGCAATACCCCATCTCTACTAAAAATAGAAAAAATTAGCCAGGTATGGTGGTGTGCACCTGTAATCCCACCTACCCAGGAGGCTGAGGCAGGAGGATCGTGTGAGCCTAGGAGTTGGAAGTTGCAGTGAGCTATGATGACGCCACTGCACTCCAGCCCTGGCAACAGAGTATGACTCTGTCTCGAAAATAAAAAAATAACAAAATAAAAAATAACTGTGTTTTTCCTCTCTTCCTTTACTCGCTGTAGCCTTCATACCACCTAGCACAATGGTGAACACATACACAGTAAATGTGGCTTTACTGACATACATACAAAATTCAGTTTGCCTACTCAACCTTGCTATGTGACCCACCTGCAAGGAAAACATCTCTGATCTGACACATTAAGGAAAGTAAAGTGTCCACAAACCTAAAAGCAAATATAACAGAGACCAGCTGGAGACACTGTTGAAATACTTGGCTCTCATAATGGTTTTGTTTGCGGTCAAGGTCTGGTGAGTGAGAAAAATACTGTGAAGCCACTCACGGACATGGGCACTGGCCAAGGATGGCCGTGGATGTGGAAACCTGACTCCTGCACAACCTGTGCCCAAAACCCTCTAAAATTCAAAGTACAGTGCTGGAAGAAATTTCTACTCTTCACGGCATGCCAAATTTTGATATTTTTTCCCCTGACATTTCTTATTTTCTATTATCAAAAAGGGCAGAATTTCTTCTGAAAAAGAGAAGAAAAAGAAGATACACAGAATATCGGTTTTAAGTGTTATTTTTGTTCTTGAAAAGGCTTCTCATAGACTTTAAAAGAAAGCTTTTTTCCTTCAGAGATTTATTTTGATAGAATTAGCTGAGCCTTGTCAGGGAGAACAAAATTTTTGTGAGCTTACCATACCTGTAGAATGCCAAATTATATGCTGTAAGGTTTTGTTTTATTCTATCTGGGTCCAGTCAAAAAGAAAAAAGATTTTGAATCCAGAACTATTAGCATTTGGAGACAAAAGGGAACCTTCACTGCAGCTGTTCCCGGGGCTTGTTGTCTGTAGTCCTATAGTGCCCAACACTCAGCAAGAAGATGCTGTACTTCCTTTGCACCCTTCTCTTCTGGACATCCAAGGAATTTACAAACAGGATCAATTTCTCCAGCAGCCTCTTTCAAACGCATATAGGTCAGCTTTATAATGAGCACCAAGGCATAAACCCAGACCCCATCCTAAAAAAAACAAAAAAAGGAAATTTTTACTGACAGTATTAAGTCAACACTGGGGTATCGTGGCTACAAAGAGGTAGCATAATGCAATGGAAAGAGCTGAGACTTTAAAATCACAGACATGTGGATGTGAATTCCAGTTCTGCCACTGTTTAGCTTTGCTATTTTGGACAAATTATCCAACCTCTCTGAACCTCAGTTCCCTCATTTGTAAAGAGGAGATAGTAATATCTACACTGCAGGGTCATGGTTAGGATTAGAAATTACTACATGTAAAATGCCTGATATACTGGGTTGCACATAATCAGAGGTCAATAAATGGTATGCTGTTATAAATGAAAACTGGGATTATGTCATCTCAGAGACAAACTTTAAGTGTTGGAGCCAGCACAGCACAGGAAGTCTACAGTGTGTGGAAAGAGCCCCCAGCAGCTAGCAAGTTGGTAAGAATGGCGACATGAGCAGGAGCCACATCACGTAGGACCTCATGCAATCTCGGTAAGGACTTTGTTCTAAATGTGACAGAAAAGGCATAAAGAGTTTTGACCAGGGGGATAAATGATTAGATTTATGTTTTTAAACTCTGACTTTGGTTGCTAGATGGAAATAGACTGTAGTTGAGCAGTTAGGAGGCTATTCCGGTAGTCCAGGTAAGAGCCGACAGTGGTGGGAGGGGTGATCAGGTGGTGAGAAGTGTTTTGAAGTGGAATATGCCTTCATGGTGGAGTTGACAGACTGATGGATTGGATGCATTATGTGGGAGAGAGGGGAGGAAAAAGACAATTTTTAGGAGCAAAAATTTGCTTGGAGCAATTGGGAGAATGGAAGAGCCATGACTGAGACAGGAAAGATTGCAGGGGAAGCAGTTTGGGTCAGAGAGAGTAGGGATGAAGAGTTCTGCTTTGGACATATGAGATTGAGGGTACCTATTAAACATCCAAGTGGGGATTAAATACTGGACCTCAGAGGAGAAGTAAGACAGGAATTTCAGTGTCATCATCATAAAGATGGTATATAAAGCCACAGACTAGAGGAGACTGGTAAGGGAGGAAGCATAGAAACAGAAGAAACCCAAGGACCCTTGGGCACTGCAATGCTTAGAGGTTGAAAAAAGGAGGAAATCCAGTATAATAGACTTATCATTCCTGGATTTGGCTACATGAAGGTTATTCATAAGTGGAATGGTAGAGACAAAATCCTGATTGGACTAAGTTCAAGAGTGAATAGAAACTGATGAAGTAGAAGAGAAACCAGTACAGAAAACTCGCTTCAGGACTCTCATTGTAAATCGGGGAAATAGAGGGAGTTCCTGGAGGGAGAAGTAGAGTCAATAGAGGTTTTTTTTGTTTATTTTTTACTTTTTTAAAATTTATTTATTTTCTTCAGAGATGGGTCTTGCTACGATACCCAGGCTGGAGTGCGGTGGCTGTGCACAAATGTGATCATTTGCACTTCAGCCTCCAACTCCTGACCTCAAACAATGTGATGCGTATGCTGCCGTGCCCAGCTAAAGAGTTGTTTTTTGAAAATAGAAAATGAGAATGCATGCTGATGGGGATCATTTAACAGGGAGGGGGGACTTAATGGTGCAGGAGAAAGAAGAGAAGATTTCAGAAGCAAAGTTAGTCCTTTAGTTGCAAGAGGAAGAGGTGAGATCTGAATGTAAATGGAAGGTTGGCCTCAGACACAACGGATTATAAGAGGAAAGAAGGCCAAGTTTATGGGCACGTGTGAAAGGAACTGGTAGAATAATTGTCTTGCATATTCCAGAACAGTGGCTGGGCCAGGGCACATTACTGGAGGGTACCCTATATTGGGGAGGGGGGACATTCTATTAGTGTGAGATTTCACAACATGATACAGGGAAAGTTAGTTTTATTTTTCTTCTGGTTTCTTTCCCATCAACCCCTCCTATAGGCTCTGTGGCTTTTCTAACCAGACTCCAGCATGGACATTGCATGCTAATGAGACAATACTTGGTCCAATCTCAGGCACTTGTTTCTGAATAATTAATCTGGCACTTTACCAGCACCTACGAGCCTTGGTTTTTCTGATGATTAAAAAAAAAAAAAAGGCCAAGGCTTTTAACAATCGCCAGCCAGCTCTTTGGTTTGGTTTGGCTTCATGTCATATTAACACACTGGGGAGTCTGGAAAGGCATGATGAAAGGAGAACACGCTCCCCCCTTCCAGTTCCTCACCAACCACAGCTCAGACAGCAGGAGGTTCAGCTCAGTCATTCCAGGAAGATAGAGGAGGAGAGATGTCCTGACAACTCCCACCCCTCACACCCATTTTCAAGTGTCACCTGAGCCCTCTGGCTTTCCTGAGTCCCTTCCAACCATTCGAGTGCCTTGTTTTTGTTTGCTTTCTCACAATCTCACTTCTCCCTCCTCTGGTTTATATTTCTCCCGAATGTGATCAGCATCAGTTTAAGTTCCCCAGACTGCACGACTCAAGGCCTAAATTCAAAATAAAAGAGTCGCCTTTCTACTGAGAATTAAAAACAATAACACCAGAGATTTCTCTCAGCTCAAATTTTAAAATGCCAAACAAAAGCCCCACCTTTTAAACAAGCTTCAAGGCTTTTTTAAGGATGACTTTGAAAGATGGAAAAGAAAGATCTGTCAGCAACCAGTTTTTGTGAAGTCCTGCCGGCACTGCAGAACTTCCTGAATTCACAAGGGACATCAAAAGCACTGAGATGGCAGAGATTGTTGTGGCAGAAGCAACTGGAAAATGTCCTGAGACTGAAACACAGACAGATTAACATCACCCTGGTGGACACTAATGACTTGCACTTTGAAATGCCAGAGGCTCATACTGCCAGTTAAGACAAGGAAAAACACATTTCTAGTCTCCAAAGACCTTAGATCTTTCCAAACTCTGCAGGCAAATGCGGCCGTCATGAATTTCTGCAGCAGGGTTGGGCAGCCCCTTCGTGCTGCTCGGGGAATCATTGCCAGAGTTGCTATGGGCAGCATAGTCAGTAAAGCTGAATAAAACAATCACTGAAAACCTCCCAGAGGTTAAGTTAGTAATGATTCAATTTAGAATGCAATGCAATCTAGCCTATAGCAGTTCCAAATACCAGGCTTATTTTAGCAGTACTAGGTAAACTACTCTTTCCTCTGAACATTCACAAGCCCAACAAATGGATTTCCAAACAAGTTTTATGATTTACCATTGACAGATAATTAGAATGTCTTTTCAATCACTGGCATCTGGATAAAGTAATTTTGTCCCAGCATGGGCATTCCTAGGAAGCAAACAAAAGTTAAAGAGGAAAGAGCTTGCTGGAAGCTTTCTCAAAAGGAAAATCTTTCAAGAACTGCTTTCCACTGCAGGAAGGGAACATTCTCACACCAATTTGATTGGCAAAATAAATGTGAATTTTGAGTGATGGAGGTCAACAAAAGGATATCTGATGTGACTGGAGGAAGGAAGTATGTAGCTAAACATCTAAAATTACAAAAGGATAGGAACCCATCACATGTAATGTAAATCTTATGAGTTTAGTCCTAAATGAATCTAAAATTCACAAGTAATGGGTTTCTAAAGCCAATGTAGCACTTCCAAATGTGGTCGACAAACAAGTGTACTTCGCCAGGTGCTATAAGCAAGGGGAAAAGTCAAACTGGACCTGAGTTCTCAGTAAGTTCTGATACAGTTGAGAAGGCAAGACTAACAGAATGAAAGGGAAAATAATTAAATACTAAATTGGGTGGTACTGATTTTAAGTTGAGTATAAGGAGTTTGGAAATGAGAGAAATCTGGGGTGGAAAAATTCCTCAGAGGAAGAATGGCCAAAGACCCCAAATGAACCCAAATATGTCTTCTATTGGCCTACCTACAGTTGTCACCATTACTGCTGAGCCTTTGCATTAAGGCCATTGTTTCCAAACAGTACTCAGTGGTGGTTAAATGCACTGGCATTTCAGCCAGGCTGTCTGGGTTTCAAACCTGGCTCAACCACTTACTAGCTGTAAGTGGTACTTATTCTTTCATACCTCAGTTTCCTCATTTATAAAATGCAGTTAATAACAGAATCCAGTTTGTGAAATGCGTATGAATTAATTTATGTAATATGCACAATCAATTTGTAATTAGATATGCAACGGAATCCTCTGGGGAGTTTATATAAAATATATATGTCATGAGATCTGTAGAAGTTGAAGAAACTAAGCCCTCTAGCGTATCTAATTATATTTGGGGAGACAGTGGTAGTGTGTGGTATAGAATTTAATTAAGACTTTTATCTTTGAAAGTCTTATTTCCAGACCTCAGCAGGCTATTTCAACTTTGCTCTAGGGTATCCCTCTCTCGACCTCCTGCACTATTTTGCTGTGGAATATTTTTGATACGTTAGTTTCAATTTCGAGTATATCTGATTTTATATAAGTATATTAAGTATATAAGAGTATATAAGATTTACATTACGTGTGATAGGTTCCTATCCTTTTACAATTTCAGATTTTTTTTTTTTTTTTTTTGAGACAGTCTCACTCTGTTGCCCAGGCTAGAGTGCCGTGGTGTCAGCCTAGCTCACAGCAACCTCAAACTTCTGGGCTCAAGTGATCCTCCTGCCTCAGCCTCCCAAGTAGCTGGGAATACAGGCATGCACCACCATGCCCAGCTAATTTTTTTTTTCTATATATTTTAAGTTGTCCAGCTAATTTCTGTCTATTTTTAGTAGAGACGGGGTCTCGCTCTTGCTCACGCTGGTCTCGAACTCCTGAGCTCAAACAATCTGCCCACCTCGGCCTCCCAGAGTGCTAGGATTACAGGTGTGAGCCACCACGCCCGGCCTGAATTTTTAAAAGTTCACTTATTCTTGACTTGTTCGCTTTTGTTGAATCTTTGCAGTATAGCTTGGTTATATTTTAATCTTTCACCACTTTTAGTGCATCATTTAAAAAAAATGTAATGAAGTTATAATTGACAAAATGATAAAAAAAATAATAAAGAACGAACACTTATTCGTGTTTAGAGGAAGCATGCTGTTAAAAAATTAAACCTAACTCCCTTTTCCAGATTGCTTCCTCACAGGTTACTGAGAGGATCAGGAAGCCAGGAAAAAAAAAAAAAGAGTTAAACCTAAAACTAGGGAGAATGGTGATCCTATCCAAAACTCAACATGTATTAAGTCAGCCCTTTTTCTAGTGCAAACAGCAAAAACCTCTCTCAAATACTAGGTTAAGTACAAAGGTGATTTATGGGCTCATGTAACTAGGAAGTGCAGGGGTAAATTTGGCTTCAAGCACAACTGGACATAGAAACCCCAGGAAAGCCATCAGGCCTCTCTCCACTCCTTGGCTCTGCTTCTCTGTGTGTTGTCCTCATCCTCCTACTACTCACAGGTTTCTTTGAGGGATTGTGTGGAGTCAGGGAGAGTGGCCATCAGCAAGCACCAATTCACATTTTTATGGCATGTGACTCAAGGATCAGATATCTTTCCTACTAGCTGTAGTTAGTAAAATCCAATGAATTATTCCAACTGGCTCCTCAAAACAATCCCTCTAGCTGAAAGGATGGAATTCTCTCATAATCTAGGACTGTTTCACATGCCGATTTCTGTGACCAGGGTGGGGGGTGATATTGGAATCAGAAGAAGTACGTAATGTAGGGGAAACATTGTGGAATGACAACAACATGCTGACACCATCTACCCTTTGACTTCTAACATGCAGCCATAAACGCATATTTTTCTCTCCATAATTAATTCAAAAGGTGCTTTAATATAATTCAACTGAACCATACTCAAGTGAAAACATACTACTCACTCTCCAGTGAGTGACAACCCCATGATAGACATTATTTCTACACCCTGTTTTGTGTACCAAATGTGGTACACAGGGGATTTGCAGGCCTGGATGTGGCTCATCGTGATCTAACAACCTATGGCTAACTTACAAATTTACCTATTTCAACAGGGCCACTACACAGTGGTAGAAAGCAAGCCAGGTGATCACACTAAGGGAAAAGGGGGAAATAACCAACAGTAGTCATAGTCAGTCCAGAGCACATACCATTTCCTATTGGGCAGGGCTTATGAAGACTTCCCCTGGCATTGGAGTGATTTTCTTAGTCTACAACCTGGCTGTAACGATTCCACCTGATGGAATGATTTTCTTGTTCATTATTGACCATGGCCATATCTGAAATCAATATTAAAGAGAATGTTTATTAGTGTATTCAGAGGGCCCAGGGATTGCCTAAGGCTTTGAGCAAATTACAAGGTCCTAGTTTCTCTGATAGTATATTTCCCCTAAAACTCTAGTCAAGGCCTGGTGCGGTGGCTCACGCCTGTAATCCTAGCACTCTGGGAGGCTGAGGTGGGAGGATTGCTTGAGGTCAGGAGTTTGAGACCAGCCTGAGCAAGAGCAAGACCTGTCTCTACTAAAACAAAAATAGAAAGAAATTAGCCCGACAACTAAAAATATATAGAAAAAATTAGCTGGGCATAGTGGCGCATGCCTGTAGTCCCAGCTACTCAGGAGGCTGAGGCGGAAGGATCGCTTGAGCCCAGGAGTTTGAGGTTGATGTGAGCTAGGCTGACACCACAGCACTCTAGACCGTGGGCAACAGAGTGAGACTCTTGTCTCAAAAAAAAAAAAAAAAAATTCCAGTCAACTGACTGTCTGATTCCTAGGGTTCACAACAGGTAGCAACCAATGCCAAAATATTGGCAAGTCATGATCCCCGTATCTGTACCTGTCCTTGCAATTTCTATCTCTTGGTCTTATCTTAATAGCTTTAATACAACTTCTCTAAGTGGTGTAGTGGATGCTGTGCTTGGTTCACCACCCAGAGTTCCTCCTTTAGGACTGAGATATTCATTTCCTCAGGGGCTAGGAGTGTTGGCAGTTGAAGGCTCTCAGCTCAAGTTCTTCTCTGGGAACTTCCCTCAGCCTCACCTGACCCAAGGCCATGCTTCTACCCTGAGGACAGTCCACAGCCAATGACGGGTCAATGAGGGGGTATAAAGGCCCAGTTGCCTTAAGGAAGAATAAATTTGAACGGTCTTTTCAGATTGAAAGCTCTCTGTAAGATCAAGGCCTCAGTTGCAACTGCACGCTGATTCAACTTCTCCCTCTGCCCAATCCTGCCTCCCTCATCCCTCACAGACATTGTTCCCTAGAGTGCCCTCCAGCAGACCTGTGCTCAAATCTGAGTCTCAAAATCTGTTTCCCCGGAACCCAACCTATGAACTGATGACATAATATGGAGCTGTCACTTGTTTCCAAGATGAATCTTAGAGGATGGTACTTTACAGAGAGGGAAATGATTGTTTTTATTAGGCAAGGGGTACAGAAAATGAGGGGTTTGGGAACAATCTGAATCTTAAGGTTTCCTTCTGTTGTTCCTAACTCCTGCTGGGTCCCAGTTATCTTTTCTTGCAGTGCCCACTTCCTTGACTTTGTTCACACCAACCGCAAGCTAAGGCAGAGATTCCAGCCTTGGCAATTCGCCAGCGCCTTGCTTATCTGACTACCATTGGTCTGAGATTGAGGGCAACTAGAGAGGGGACTGCTGGACAAGGCTGGATGCCATTCTCCTGCTTTCAGATGGCTCAGCATGGAGTAAAGTTTGTTCCTTTCTTCCAGAATACTAGTGAAGGCCAAAAATAAACAAGTAAATAAATAAATACTCTAACATCCTGACATTTTTTTCTTAGATATTCCCTAAAACTCTAGCCTTAGTAAGCATATCATACCACTCTATTTCTTCATACTAATTTCCACATTAGTCAGGACTCTCTCAGGTGCAAATAACAAAAACCCTAATCAAGTTGGGTTAATGAATTAACAAGAATTTATTAACTCATTTTACTGGGGAATCCAAGAATGGAATTCGGGTCTGGCTGGATCTAGGGAATCAAAGTAGGTCATTAGAATGTTGTGTCTCTCTCTCTCCCCCGTATCTGTATTCTCCTGTACGTTGATCTCGTTATCTCCCATTGCAAATAGGATCTCTACACATGGTAGAGAAGAGGCTGTCTGCAGGCAGGTCTTCACATCCTTCGAGATCCATGATCTAACAAAGCAAAACACCCTCCCTACTAGCTTCTTTAGGGAAAATTTTTGATTAGGCCAGATTGGGTCTCATTGCTGAGATTATTACAGAATCATCACTTCAACCAGGGTGATATATTAGTCAGGCCTAGTTATGTGTCCATCTCTGGGTTGAGGGGTCAGGATCTATTAGAAGTAAAAAGAAAGCAAGATAGGCAGTAAGAACAATAGCTATATCAGTGTCTTCCAACTTAATGCAATGGAAAATCCATACATTATATTAGTTCTCCCTCTGTCAATTAAACTGAAATTATCAGAAGGCAAGATGCATAAAAGTGTCCAAGATAAATAATTTTTAAACCCTTAGAGAGACACAAGCTAAAACAGAAATTCCATATATCTATTACTCAGAGAAAATAAATACATTTTCTAGTTTATTTTAAAAAAACATACAAAAAACAAATTAATCAGAAAATTTGAGACCTTTGTCGCATTTTAGAAATTAACAATGACTGTTTAATAAAGACTTCCTAAAGTGTATTTTCATCTATTATAAGGATTATAACCATTTTCTGTCTTGAAGGGACTCAGTTGTATAGTACTTTGAAATGCCAATTATGTTTGACTGCTATTCTATATTGATTTATCCAGACACTATCTGCCCTGTGGGAAACACATAAACTTTTCAGCCTTCACACATGGTATCACTGGGAAAATATCAGCAATAACCCCTTGTTGCCAACACTGGTTACTTTGTTATAGTAAATGACCCTGCATCTGTCTTCCTGGTTTGTGTGCTTATCAAAGAATCATTGTTTGACAGAAGTGTTGCTGAAGGGTGTAACAATGGCAAATTGGACCTCCACTTATAATGAGAATCTCCAGGCTGTGTGCAAACAAAGGTCTGAGCAAAATATTTTTTGAATAATTGGGAATTACATACATGAATAAATTTGGATATGAAAAATGTAGTCACAGATGGGAGAAGCCCTTGATTCATCAGACAAGTTGCCTTAAGAGAAAACATAATCACAGCTAACATTAAATCTTCTGCTTAAAATATGTTAACGCTTTCAAACAAAATGGGCTTTAAACTCAAGGCAATCACTTGATTCTATACTATTTTGAATGTGTTGTGTGAAAATTGGTGGAGACTCCAAAAAGGCCAATAAACGGTTATGAATGATCAGTTCTATTTTGATTCTTTGTGACTCACCACAAATTGCTATGAGGCAGAAAAAAAAGTTAATTGACCTAAGAGAAACAAGATTAATGTCAAAAAAAGTTAATTGACCTAAGAGAAAAAAGATTAATGAGAAATGTGAATTTCTCATTCAGGGTGTTGAGCATGATACTTTTAGCTCAGCATTTTGAAAACAAACTTTTTTTCTTTCTTTCTTTTTAAACTTTAGTCATAAATGAAAATCCTTGCCTTACATTACAATGGCTACAATCTCAAATATTTAATATTTTATGTAAAATGATTTAGCAAGAACAGCAAGTTTTGAAGTTTGGGCAACTGTTTATTGGAGAACTCAATTAACCATGTTCCCATAAACAGGTCTCCACCTGTCAGAGGTACAGCAAGGTAGATTTGTCTACTTTGCATTTCTATTGACGCGATTGAATACAGTGTTTTTCAAAGTTCAAGTCAGGCTGCATCAGTGAGCAGTGAAATCAAAATATAACCAGTATTTAAATTTTTTTCTTTATGAACATTTTAAACACATACAAAGTAGAGAGAACAGCGAAATGAACTCCCATATATACCCATCACCCAGATTCAACAATTATTGTCACGTTTGCTTCTTTTATCCTTTTCTTTTTTCTTTTACTCTTTTGGGAAGTATTTTAAAGACAATTCTAGACATCGTTAAAAAACTTTTTTTTTCTTTTAAGTTGGGGGAGTGAAGAGGGAGGTTCAATTGCGTATTTTTTTTTTTTTTTTGAGACAGAGTCTCACTCTGCTACCCTGGCTAGAGTGCAATGGCATCAGCCTAGCTCACAGCAACCTCAAATTCCTGGGCTCAAATGATCCTCCTGCCTTAGCCTCCCAAGTAGCTGGAACTATAGGCATGAGCCACGAGGCCCGGGTAATTTTTCCATTTTTAGTAGAGGTGGGATCTTGCTCTTGCTAAGGCTGGTCTCGAACACTTGAGCTCAAGCAATCCTCCTGCCTCAGCCTCCCAGAGTGCTAGGAGTGCTAAAATAGAAACAGGCGTGAGCCAATGCACCTGGCCCAGACATCATGTTAATTTACTTCTACATATGCCAGTGCCAACATGTATCTCTAAAAATGTGTGTTTTCTTACATAACCACAGAGCCTTTAAAAATTATAATAGCATTAATTCTTGGTATTACGCAATATACAATCCATAATAAAATTTCCTTGAGTGTCTCAAAAATGTCTTCTTACAGCTGGTTTGTTCAAATTAAGATAAGTCAACATTTAAAAAAATAAAACACAAGAAAACACATTAGTAAATATCCAAAGGTATCACATGTAGTAGGGCTAATTATTGTTTCATGATTTTCTTACTTATTTATTTTTTTCAGACAGTCTCACTCTGTTGCCTGGGCTAGAGTGCCATGGCATCAGCCTAGCTCACAGCAACCTCAAACTCCTGGGCTTAAGCAATCCTCCTGCTTCAGCCTCCCGGGTAGCTGGGACTACAGGCACATGACACTGTGCCTGGCTAATATTTTCTATTTTTAGTTGTTTGGTTAATTTCTTTGTATTTATAGCAGACAGGGGGTCTCGCTCTTGCTCAGGCTGGTCTCAAACTCCTGAGCTCAAACAATCCGCCCGCCTCAGCCTCCCAGAGTGCTAGGATTACAGGCGTGAGCCACCGTGCCCGGCCCATAGATCTCTATTTTCTAAACAACATCTGAGTCCATTTTATAGTTCAGAGAGAAACAAGGAAGATCAGCCTGGGCTTTTCTTCTACTATATATAGCTTCTGGAATATGTCTAAAGAAATCCAAAGAGACCCTGGAAACTACGAACTGAAAAATAAGCAAACAAAACTTTCTTTCTCTCTTACACATACACACACACACACACACACACACAAAAACACACAGATACACACTGTGCATGTACTTTCATGTGTTAGCAACTATTCATCCTTCAGAGCTCAACCTAATGATCCCTTCCCTGAGAAGCCTTTCTGACTCCCCAGGTGAGTTATACTCCCTCATGGAAACATGTCTCTTTCCTTCAGAACCTCTATTTCTGTATATAATTCACTTAGTGTAATTATTTGATTAAAATCTATCTTGCCCTCTGGAATGTTAGCTCCACAACTCTAAGGAGCACTGCTTTTGCCCACCATATTATTTCTAGCATTTAACTCACTGCCTGGCAGATTGCAGGTGTTCCATAAATAGTGAATAAATGAACCCCTAGGCAAATTTCATCAATAGTTGCTCCATACTTCAAGAGGAAGCTTGATATAGTAACAGAGAGAATGTTGGTTGGGGATTAAGGATTTCAGGGCTAGAAGCAATTAGCAGAGAACATTCTCTACCAGCCGTACTGCATCCATACTCAAATACCTTCCCTTCCCTTCTGTGACGATGACTGGACCTTCTGGACTCTTAACTAAAGCCAACTCCTTCACTTTGTACTGGATCCCATCCCCTGTTGCCCAATTAATATATTCGCTCTCTCTCTCTCTCTCTCTCTCTCTCTCATGCATTATCAATTCCTCACTCTCTACTGCTCTGTCCATAGAATTTTCTATGATGATAGAAATGTCCTATAACTCTGCTGTTCAATATGGTAGCTATGAGCCACTTGTGGCTATTGAGTTCTTGAAATGTAGCTAATCTGACTGAGGAACTGAATTTTAAAATATTTATTTAATTTTAACTAATCCAAATTAAAGTCACATGTGGATAATTCCCATTAGCATCAAATTTGCTGTTATTTCTCCCACCTTACAAAGAAAAAACAAACAACAAAACCTTTCTTGACTTCACACCCCATTTTTCTACTCCCTCCTTCACATATATATGCTATAAAAGGTTTGTCTATACTCCCTGTCTCCACTTCCCCTTCTTCTTAAACTCACTTCATTCAATCTTTTAACTTCACACATCATCAAAATGGCTCTGGTTAGGATCACCAGTGACTTCTGAATTGCCAAATCCTATGGTCAGTGTTGAGCACCCATTTTATGAAAACTAACAGCAGCATTTTATGTGGTTGATAATTCCCTCCTTGAAGGATATCCCTCACTCAGTTGGTTGTCCTCCTGCCTCTCTGGCTATTCTTTCTCAGTTTCCTTTGCTGGATTTTCATCTGCACATCTTGTAAATATTAAAATGACACAAGCCTCAGTCTTTGGAGCCCCTCTCTTTATCTACATTTTCTTCCTAGATGTTTTCATCCATTTCTGTGGCTTCAAATATTAGACACAGGCTGTAGGTTCCTAAATGTTATCTCTATCCCTGACTTTTCCTCTAAACTTCAGACCTGTATGTCATATAGCCAACCCTTTATTCAAACTTGACATCTGGATGTCTAGCAGGCACGAGCTTAATATTCCAGAAGATAATTTTTTATTTCACCTTTTAAAGCTGGTTCTCTACTTTGGGAGGCTGAGGCAGGAGGATCACTTGAGGCCAGAAATTCAAGACCAGCCTGGACAATATAACAAGATCCTGTCTTTACAAAAGAAAAAAAAATAATAATACAAAAAAGTCTGCTTCTCCCTTAGTCTTCCCCATCTTTCTAGTTGTTCAGGCCAAACACTATGGAATTATCCTTGGCCCACAGCCTAACCATTAGTAAATCGTCTTGGTTCTACTATTCAAGTAGAGTGAGACCCCTGACCCTTTCTCATCATCTCACCTGCACCTCCTTGTCTAAGCCACCACCATCTCTAGTCTGGATTATTGCAAGAGCCTTCTCTCTGGTCTCCTTACTTTTATTTACCCTTATTCCTCTAAAATCTCCTCTCCAAGCAGTAGCCAGAGTGACCCTTTAAAAATGCAAATGGCTCATACCACAGCAGCACATCAAACTTTCCAACGGTTTTCCCTCTCATTCTGAATCAAAGTCAAAGGTCTTACAGCTCCTGCAACACCGTGCTGGATATGACCTGCAACTACCTCTCTGACCTCCAGGCCCACTCCCTACCCTACCTCCTATCCATTCCTCTCATCCACAGGTCCTCCTCCTTACTGTTCTCTCAGTGGGCTACACCTGTTCTTATCTCAGAGTTTCCATGTTTGATGTTCTCTAAGCCTGGAGCATTGTGGGGGTTTTGTTTTTTTTGTTTTTGTTTTTGTTTTTTTTCCAGAAAATCTTCCTAGTTTCCTCCCTTTCTTTTTTCAGGTCTTTGTTCAAGCAGTAACTCTTTACAGAAGTTTATTTTTTCCTTTCCCCCACCCATCCTATCTAAAATAGCAACTCGCCTCTCCCTGTTGACACCCTCAGTCTCTTTACTCTGACTCATTTTGCATCACAGTTCTCATCTGTCTTCCCAAACTAAACTTTGGGGAGGTTACTCAGAGTCCAGACTTGGTCTGTTTTGTTCTCTGCTGTATCCCCAGAATATCAACTAGTGCTTGTCACTGAGTATGCGTTCAATAAGTGTTGGATGAGGAATGGATAGGAGGTAGGCTAGGGAGTGGGCCTGGAGGTCACAGAGGTAGTTGCAGGTCATATCCAGCAGGGTGTTGTAGCAGCTGTAAGGACTTTGTTGTTTTTTTTTTTTTTTTTTGAGACAGAGTCTCACTCCGTTGCCTTGGCTAGAGTGAGTGCCGTGGCGTCAGCCTAGCTCACAGCAACCTCAAACTCCTGGGCTCAAGTGATCCTTCTGCCTCAGCCTCCCAAGTAGCTGGGACTACAGGCGTGTGCCACCATGCCCGGCTAATTTTTCTATATATATTTTTAGTTGTCCAGATAATTTCTTTCTATTTTTTTTTAGTAGAGACGGGGTCTCGCTCTTGCTCAGGCTGGTCTCGAACTCCTGGGCTCAAACAATCCACCCGCCTCGGCCTCCCAGAGTGCTAGGATTACAGGCGTGAGCCACCGCGCCCAGGACTTTGACTTTGATTCAGAATGAGAGGGGAAACCACTGGAAAGTTTGATGTGCTGGTGTCGTATGAGCCATTTGCATTTTTAAAGGGTCACGCTGGCTACTGCTTGGAGAGGAGATTTTAGAGGAATAAGGGTAAATAAAAGCAGGGAGACCAGAGAGGAGGCTCTTGCAATAATTATATTCCTAATGCTCAGTAGCATAACCCAGAGGAAATCATTGAAACTTTTCTAGGAGAGGTTCAGTTCCCTCATTTCTCAAAGAAGTGAGCTAGGTAGATTCAAAATACACATTAATTACACACATATTTAATGCAACCCACTATGTGCCTGACACTGGACGGGTGTTTCAGTTACAATAAAGGATCACAATCCCTGATCTCAAGTAGTTTGTTGTCCAGTGGGATAAACAGCTATATGGGAAATTACCGCGGGAGGGCTTCCAGAGGAAGGTGATGGATAGGGGGCAGCTAGGTGGAGAGGGAGTGGGAGCCTGTGCCTGGCTTCCCACCTGTGCATAAGGAACCTTTCCAGTCTGCGAGCCCTGCGGAGGCAGGGGCGGGTTTATTGCCTGTTTTCTCCCTAGATTTAGCTGCAGAATGTTAATGACATCGTTACCTTACCTGCTTACAAGTTTACTGGAGGGAGCAAATGTGTTCAATTCCAGCTTTAAAACTATAGGAACTTTGTTAGACTCCATCTACTTCAGAAAGCGAGGCACTGCGTGTGCACCTAGGGTTGGATCTGCGTATTCTTTACACTGTTCGCAGGCGCCAATAACACAGATCACATTTAACCTTGGAGGCCCACTGCACAGGGCAAAGGTCCTCCACGTTTGCTCTGCCCCACACTTCTGAGAGCTGTGGCATGTTCCTACCCGTCAGCGCCGCAACTTCCGCGCTGAGCAAGAACCGTTGAACTTCAGCTGCAACGCTCGGGTAAGAGCACTGTCTCTCTCTGGGATCTTCATGGTCGGCTCTTCTCGAGAGTTCTCGGGTGTTCTCACTAGTTGGCCCCCCGCAATGCCCCGCGCCAACCTGGGCGGAGTCGACCTCTCGAGACTCCACCAACTAAAAAGTGAAGGGGTGGAGTGACTAAACATGATGACATGACGTACGTGAGACGAAAAATGAAACCACTTAGACAAAAAATAAAGAAATACTGTCGATCTAAATATATATCTCTTGGGACTCCGTTTTTCTTAGAGCAGTAGGTTTTTCCATCTTCCAACCTATTTCTTGCCTCCTCCTGTGCATGGCGCTCCCGGCCTTTGGTCTCTCCCGCGCCGGGCGACCCGGCAGTCACGTGCTCCTCCTGTCCTTCTGGCGGAACGTGCATCCCGCCGTGGGGACAGCCGAGCCATGGCAGCCCTGCTGAGACCCGCCCGCTGGCTCCTCCGCGCCGGGGTTGCCCCGCACCTCCCGCTCTCCCTGCGCCTCTTAGCGGGCGGCCCGGCATGCCGGCCGCACGCCGTCCCGTGTCTGCCGGCCGCTCGCGCCGGGCCCGTCGCCGGGTGAGTGTCCAGGCCCTTCTTCCTGCCAGGCTGCAGCGCGGGGGGGGTCGTTGGCCCTGTTGGGGCCTGGGAGTCGCTTGTGACTTCTCCACGTTCCTCGCTGCCCCAGGACCAAGCATCCCCGGCTTCGTACTACGCTCCCCATTAGGGGTTTTCGGGTTACAGGGTTAAGCACCTGCAGAAGGTCATGGCTGCGGGCATGGCTTGCTTCCGGCATGAATCCTGCCCTTGCCACTTCGGACTGGGTCCTCCTACCCTTGGGCTACCGACGACCAAGGAAGCTGAGGAGGGCTTTGAAGGTTGCTGTGGGGTCGGGTAGTATTTTCCTTACGCTTGGCGGGCTTGGGTGGTGCCCCACGTGAGCTCCTGGGATCACTGTTGGTGATCAGTAACCGTCCAGTATTTAGATTTTGAGGGCTTTAGTTTATTGGGGGGGGCGGGTGGGGAGGGTTGGGAGTTTCGGGTGAGGTAGCGATAGCTTAGAATGGGCATTTGATTATGATCAGTTTGGGCTTTTGCCTGCATTTTCTTGGATAGAGTTTTCCTTTGATATTTGATATTTACGAAGGTGTCGTATGAGTTAGGGATTTGTTACAGTAGGATCTGTAAGTGTCAATGAGTGAGTAAGTAAATACATGCAGGGGACTCTGTTGCGATCCGGGGATGCAAAGACAAGTTAAACTCTCAGTAGGATGGTTTGAGATTTATCAGGAGGTAGGTTTTTTGTTTGTTTTCTTTCTTTCCATGTAACCTAGCAAGGAGGTAGGTTTGGTATAGACTTTTGTGGGGAGGGGATAAGGAAGGTTGATGAAAGTTGTTAATTTGAGTAGCAGTCTGACGACTAGAGAAGTGGAGGTGGGTACTGAGGTTTTAGCGTTGGAGAAGAACTGATTTTGAAAGACTAATGCTTATAATTAACCGTACTTTGGGAGCTAGCATAAGGACTAAGAACCAGGGATCTGGAATAGGCTGGGGCTGGACTGCGTGCTCCTCAGTTTATTTGAATTATGCCATCGAGCAATTTACTTAACATCTTCAGGCCTCAGTTTCTTTGGCTATAAGATGGGAGTGGTAATAGTATTGTTAGGAGTATCATTAGCAGTATTGCATGAAATTGTATTAAGCATTTAATATAGGGCTTGATACCGTAACAAGTGCTTTGTTAGTTACTGTAATAGTAGTAATAATAACTGTGATTATATGGACCTTCATAGACCAGCTTGGAAACTTAATCTCTGCATAAAGTAATATGGAGGAAATGTTTTATGATTTCCTAACAGCTTAGTTATAAATCTTTGGAATGTAGTCTACTTATAATTTGGAGCCTTCCTGTGTTTTATTAGGCCTGAACAGTTAACCTTCAGAAATCATGCCTCCGAGCACAGTACCACATCTCTGGGATTTCAGAGAGTTTCTTTTGAGAAAGTTGTACCAATTACTCTTATTTTTCTTGTCCTTAACATCCCTGTGAGGTTAGAGTAGGGTCAATGTTACTGTTCATCTTCACTGTTGCATTTGAAGAAAACTGAATAAAGAGAGAACACAGTTTAGTAGAAAGGGTTGGTCTGAGTGTTAATCAGACCTGGGTTCCATTTATTTGCTGCATAATCTTAGACATTTTGCCTAACCTGTCTGATCCTCAGTTTCCTTATCTGTAAAGCAGAGATAACAAGGCCTTTCCCCTTTATCTTTGTAAATCTGAAAAATGACATTGCCCTATTTTAGTTTTATCCATGGCATGTCTCACTTGTCTGATATTATTACTTATTTATTTTCTCCCTGTTTGTTTCCTTAGTACAGGGTCCCCAACCTATGGTGAGTTGTGTAATACTTAATTATATGTTACAATGTAATAATAATAGAAATAAAGTACACAATAAATGTAATGCACTTGAATCATCTTGAAACCATCACCCCCCTCCCACCCCCATCTGTGGAAAAATTGTGTCTTCCGTGAAAGTGGTCCCTGGTGCCAGAAAGCTTACTTTCTGCTCCCTTAGCTAAGGGAGCAGAAAGTAAGCTACATGAGAGGAGGACTTTGTCTTGTTCACCACTTATATGCTCAGGTTATAGCTGGCAACAAAGAAGTATTTGTTCCTTCTTTCTCCTGAATTTTGAACCCTCTCTCTGTACAGTCTCCTACCCCACCACCTGTAAGCATGCCGAGATCTTTCCTACCTGAAAAACAAAACCTTTCCAGGACTCTATATTTACTCTAGAATCTTCCGAGTCTTTCTTCCTTGTTGATACTCTCCTGTCTGCTTCATTTCCTCACTTTTCATTCACTCTTTTAGCCACTGCAGACTCTTTTCTTGGCATTAATGATGCTGTCTTTCTAGATTGTTTTCTCTTTAGGATTTTTCTCACTCACTTCATTCCTCCTTCCTCTGTTCATCCAGTAAATGCTGATGTCTTTGGGAGTTTTACCCTTGGTCTGTTTCTGTTTTCTCATTTTTTTCTATTCTCTTTTGGGTGACCATCTTCAGGGCATTACCCACCTATCTGATGATGGCATTGTTCTCCTCCTAGATATAGACTGTCTCCTAGACACATCCTACCTGGTTGAACTGTAGGTACTTCAAACTCAACACTTCTGCGGTTGGACTCAATGATCTTTCTTCCCAAATCTGTTCCTCTTATGTTCCCTGTTTTAGTGAAAGTTGCTATTTCTATCTGCTTTTCAGAAGGAATCTGGGCATCTTCATGCTTGATTTCCCATTCATGTCTCACTCCCTCTACCCCTCATTTATCGATTGCACAAATAACATTAGTCCTATTATATCTGCTTCACTGGGAATGACTCCCCTTTTCTTCTGACCCTGATCATCATTCTCTAGTTTCCGTGGTAATTTGATCATGTCATTTTCCTATTTATAATTAACTGTGGTTGCTCCCATTTGGTCCAGGATAAGGTCTAGACACTTTATTTAGTACATGTGCTTTATGAGCTGGAAATAACTCTGGAGCCTCACCTCTTATGAGTTCCTTCCCATGGCATCCTGTATCTAGCTATACCAAACTACTACTTTGAAGTCTTCTGTAACAGGACTTCTCACACTGTGATGAGAATGATTCCGAGGGGTTAAAATGCAGATTCTGATTTTGTAGGCCGACTTAGGGGACTGAGATTCTGCATTTCTAACAAGCCTTTAGATAATAAAGGTGCTGCTGGTCTGTGGATCATCAAGGCTCTGATGGGCCAAGTTGTACATCTCCTTGCCTTTCGGTGTGATGTTGACTCTTGGGATGTGTCCCCGCCCCCGCAATCATGTTGCCTCCTCTTCCTCCTTTGTTAAACCTTACCTGACTGCTTCTCCCATTTGACTGCTCCTTTCTTGTTCCTCCTGTTAGACCCTGCGTCACTAAAGCACCCATTAACACTATTACATGTAACACTCCAGAGCTCGCTATAAGCTCCTTGCAGCAGGGACTTTGTCTTTTTTTTTTTTTTGAGACAAAGTCTCACTCTGTTGCCTGGGCTAGAGTGCCGTGGCATCAGCCTAGCTCACAGCAACCTCAAACTCCTGGGCTCAAGCGATCCTACTGCCTCAGCCTCCCGAGTAGCTGGGACTAGGGACATGTGCCACCATGCCTGGCTCATTTTTTCTGTATATATTTTTACCTGTCCAATTAATTTCTTTGTATTTTTGGTAGAGACGGGGTCTCGCTCTTGCTCAGGCTGGTCTCGAACTCCTGAGCTCAGAACGATCCGCCCGCCTCGGCCTCCCAGAGTGCTAGGATTACAGGCATGAGCCACCGCGCCCGGCCCATGCATTGCTCTTTGACAGAATGGTGTGACTTATTTCTAAAGTAGGAAGAAAAGAAAACTTCCTTTTGTTTACCTGTCATTTTAGAAAAATCTTCTCAACAAATTTATTAAGAGTCTGTCTGGGTCCTTTGGGGTTTGAACATCGATGAGATTCAGTTTCTGACCTGCGTATATAAGTTTATCAATCACAGAGGGCTATGACAGGCACATGTAATTATTATATATGTGCTGTCCATAAGAGAGGAATATAATACAGTGGTACTTCAGAGAGAATAGCAATCACATTTGTTTTGTGGTCAGGGGACATTTGAGTTTTAGAGGACACATGGTAATGGGTGTTCAGAGTGTTCCAAAAGTGGAGAAGAACATGAAGAAACTTGGAGACCATGCTTTTATTCTGTGTGGCTGTATGGGATGTGGTGGAAGTTGATACTGCAAAGTCCAGCTGATTCCTTGAAGCTGCCAAAATTGGCTGGAAGGTAGGCTGGTTAATGATTGGAAGCCATTGGAGGATTTTGAGGTAGATTTTGACAAAGTTTGCAGACTGTGGGAGGGATGGAGTCTGGGGATAGACAGACAGGAACAGCATTGGTACCCTGGATTAGGAGTAACAGGGCTTCAACTATATGGTGCAGAACTGAATGAAAGATACTTCCAACTGGGGAGAAAGAGAAATTCGGTGAGAGTGTTGGCAGAATTAGGAACAGTAGATTTGGAGATTCAACAATGGTACCTTTAGTATAGATCTTTATTATTTTCAAAATGTATTTGTATGCATATATCATACAAACATTTCATTTTCTGTGCACTAATATTACAAATTAGGAAACTGAGGCTTAGAAGGGTAATAATTTATTCAGGATCTCAGGTTGAGATTCAACTGCAGGTACTATGATTCCTAGTTCTGAAGTGTTTAAAATATGTTTTAGATGCTGAAGGGATTATTTACGGACATAAAAACATTGTTTAAAAAACAGTACATGATGTTTTATAAATTTAGGAATTACAGATTATCACAAGTAAGTAAACACATAAGATCTCAGAATGTGAAATCTAGAGGGAATCTTTAGAATCTAGTCCATCCCATTCTCACTTTATAGATTCTGAAGAATCTTGCTCCATATCCCATCAGAGGTCCCAATCTGGTTAACTGACTCTCCATCATTTCACTTCCTATCATAGCTGGAAAAAAAAAAGACATCCCTTTGGACTGGAGAAGCCTGAGGTGGAGGGAACATCTGGATAGGTGGAAAGGAATAGGATTGGTATTTCAAGCCATGAGACTATTATCAAGTGTAGTAAGATTGTTAGTGGCTTTTCTAGTCTAAAATTC
Organism: Indri indri; assembly: GCA_004363605.1. Taxonomy (NCBI): domain Eukaryota; kingdom Metazoa; phylum Chordata; class Mammalia; order Primates; family Indriidae; genus Indri; species Indri indri. The sequence continues at coordinate 112,723 of RJWJ010001746.1, forward strand.
TGTGACTTACCATAGAGCATAAAACTGGGGGATAGCTTAATTTGGCAAGGCTCTTTGGAGAATTAAAGTCTTACAAAATAGTTGAGGGAGAAAGTTCATTATGACTTAGCTTAACAAAAGATTTTTTAAAAAATCATTCCACAGACATTTATTGAGCACTTACTATAACAAGAGAGCTATTATTTATTGAGTACTGCTTTATTGGGAGTCATACTTGTTTTTTTCCCATGTGATCTTCACAAGGTGGGTATTTTTCTTCAGACGAAGAAACTAGTGCTTAGAAAGACCAAGTACTTTTCCCAGAGTCACATAGCTGTTTAAATAGCACAGCTTGGATTTGAACAAGCCTTTTAAAATAAGTCCTGTGATTTCCGCTAATACATTTTAAAAAGAAGAAAATGCTATAGTAAATATTTAGTATTTATTAAGCTTACTTTGCAAGGTCCTTTATGTACACTTTCTCTATGTTGCCCAAACTTTGGGCATTTGTGTAGTACCTTCAGATTTTTTGCCAAATCTGAGTACTTTCTGAACTATAATTTATATTTATATTTCCCTTACATTGGCTTTAGGTTTAAACTGATATTTTTATGACTTAATTTTGTTTTAAGCAAAAACATAACTACTAAAATGGAAAATCTTTGTCTAAATGTTATCTAAAATTATCTTGCCTGGCAGAGTGTGATATATTAGACTATACTGCATTATCTCAGTTAATCTCTGTAATATCTTTTTTTGTTTGCTTATTTTGAGACAGGCTCTTGCTCTGTCATCCTGGCTAGAGTGCAGTGGCATCATAGCTCACTGCAACCTCTAATTCCTGGGCTTAAGCGATCCCCCTGCCTCAGCCTCCGAAGTAGCTGGGACTACGGGCGCGTGCAACCATGCCTGGCTAATTTTTTCTATTTTTGTAGATACGGGGTCTTGCTCTTGCTCAGGCTGGTTTCAAGCTCCTGAGCTCAAGCAATCCTCCCGACTTGGCCTTCCAGAGTGCTGTGAATGCAGGCGTGAGCCACCGCACCTGGCCAATCTCTGTAATATCTTTGTGAAATAAATAGTGTTATTATCCCCAAAATTACAAGCTTAAAGAGAGTTGCAGTAACATGGCCAAGATCACACATCTTATAAGTGGCAGACCCTGAACTCAGACCAGTGTGTAGGACTCAAGCCCATGATCTTAAAGCTTGTGGTGTTTCCACTCTACCAAAGGAGCCTTCTGTTTGTGTCTCTGAGATTGCATTTATATCAGATGTTTATAAAAAGGATACATAATTGGGTAGGGAGCATACAGAAGGTTACGAAAAGCTTCACTTTTACATGAAATTTTCTTCATTACATGCAAGCGAGAATCAACCAATTGTAATTGTGAGACTTGTTGACTGGAATTTGTAGTTAAATCAGGTAGAGGCCTTGGTGATATGTATTTCTTTCCCATGTCCACTGCCCACTTGGGTCTAAGCTTCATTGAGTCCCTCACCTGGTCTACTGTAACAGCTTCCTAAATGGAATCTCTGTTTTAATTCTAGCTGTTTCATTCAGCAGCTAGACTGATTTTTATCAAAGCAGATCATGCCACAACTCCTGCTTATAAACGTTCAATAGAGTTCTGTTACAGTTCTGTACTTGGAATAACATCTGTAGCTAGAATAAAGCCTCTACTCCTTACGTTCAACATCCTCCATGATCTGGCCCAGTCTTTCCTCTCCACCCTCATCCCTGGTGCTGTTGCTCACTTGCTCGGCCTGTTGACTGTTCTGCCTCTGCTTGGAACATGCACATCTGCTACCTTTTCATCCTTAGCCGAAAAGCTTTAATGTCGCCTTCCTTGAACATTTTATTTTAAGTAGAACCCTGCTCGTATTCTTTTATTATAGTCCCATGTTTATTTTCTTCGTAGTACTTACCACAATTGATATTTTTTAAGTTTAATTATCATATTTACTCACTAGATAAGTAGAGATCCTAGAACAGTGCCTCATACATAGAAAGTACTCAGTAAATATCTTTTGAATTAATAAATGAAAGAACTTCAGTTTGTTGGGACAAAAGTAAAGAATATCTTAAAAGGGGGAATGACACGAGGAAAGATGGTTCAGGGGATGATTGATCTGGCAGTTGCGTGAAGAGAAGCTGAAGCCTGAGAAACTAGTTAGGCGTTTCTTGCAAAGCCCTCGTGTTCAACACCGGCCTCAGAAATAAGACATCTAAGGACTCAACAGATGGGATCTGAAGGGTGAGAAAGATTGAACAATAAAATAATTACCCTAAGATTGTGAGTTAGAGGGAGCAATGTAGTAGTGGTATAGTTGGTAGTAATGGAGAGATTTGAAAAAAGTACCCGCCACTTTTAGGACAAGGCATTATCTTTTTGAAATTTTGACATGTTAAAACTCAAGAGGGGCGGGCACGGTGGCTCACACCTGTAATCCTAGCACTCTGGGAGGCCGAGGCGGGCGGATAGTCCTGAGCTCAGGAGTTCGAGACCAGCCTGAGCAAGAGCAAGACCCCGTCTCTACCAAAAATAGAAAGAAATTAATTGGACAGCTAAAAATACATATATAGAAAAAATTAGCCGGGCATGGTGGCGCATGCCTGTAGTCCCAGCTACTTGGGAGGCTGAGGCAGTAGGATTGCTCGAGCCTAGGAGTTTGAGGTTGCTGTGAGCTAGGCTGATGCCACGGCACTCGCCCCAGGCAAGAGAGTGAGACTCTGTCTCAAAAAAAAAAAAAAAAAAAAAAAACTCAAGAGGATCCAGCAGTGTATATAAAGGATTACATTAGGTCATTAAATATGAAATTTCTGATTTTGAATTAAAAGTGTAGTTTATTATATCTCAAACGAGCAGCAGTACAATTAATCAAACTGTGTGCCTAAACTGTCAACACAGTTTTGCCATCTTCACAGTAGCTTTATGCCAGCAGTGAGTGCCTGGAGAGCAAGTGGCGATGAAATTGTGAAAGGTGTTTTCCACAGCTTGTTGAGAATTGAATATTTTTCCTTGCAAGAAGTGGTTGAAAGCCTTGAAGAAGTGGTAGTCAGTTGGTGCAAGGTTTGGTGAATAAGGTGGATGACAGAGAGCTGCCAAAGCCAGCTTCTGTAGTTTGAACAGTGCTGTTTGTGTGACATGTGGTCAAGCATTTTCTTGCAAGAGGATTGGCCATCTCTATTGACCAATCTTGGCTGCTCAGTCACAAGCATCCTCATCATTTTGTCCAGTTGGTTACAGTACACATCTGCTGTAATCGATTGACCAGGTTTCATGAAGCTGTAGTGGATAATACCAGTGCTGGACGACCAAACAGATGCCATTAGCTTTTTTGATAAATATTTGGTTTTGGACTGTGTTTCGGCACTTCCTCTTTATCTAACCATTGTGCCAAATGCTTGCAATTGCCAAAAAGAATCCATTTTTCATCACACGTAACAATACAGTGTAGAGATGGTTTGCCTTTATGTTGTAACAGCAAAGAAAGGCAAACTTTCAGATGATTTCTCTTCTGATGCTCATTTAATTCAGGCAGAGCCCATCTATCCAGCCTCTTTACCCTGCCGATTTGTTTCACATGGTCCAATATTATTGGAATAGTAACATCAAACCTTGCTGCTAATTCACGCGTAGATTGAGATGGATTAGCTTCCATTCCAACCTTTCAGCTCATTGTTTATTATTCGCCTTGGTCTCAGGTCACCCATGTGGCTAATTTTCAAGATTAAAATCACCAGAATGGAACTTCTCAAACCATCATCATTCATTAACCACATCCTTCCCAAATATGTCCTTGATATTTCGAGCTGTCTGTGCTGCATTGGTTCCACTATGGAACACATATTCGAAAATAACAAGAATTTTTGACTTATCCATGGTTTCACGAAAATTGCTGTAAAAAATTTTGAAAGATAATCACCAGGCAAACTGTGCATTTGAAAGACTGAGGATGTACCTTCACAATAAAAATAAAATGGCCGGGCGCGGTGGCTCACGCCTGTAATCCTAGCACTCTGGGAGGCCGAGGCGGGCGGATTGCTCACGGTCAGGAGTTCGAGACCAGCCTGACCAAGAACGGCGAGACCCCGTCTCTACTAAAAAATAGAAAGAAATGATCTGGACAACTAAAAATATATATATAGAAAAAATTAGCTGGGCATGGTGGCGCATGCCTGTAGTCCCAGCTACTTGGGAGGCTGAGGCAGTAGGATCGCCTAAGCCCAGGAGTTTGAGGTTGCTGTGAACTAGGCTGACGCCATGGCACTCACTCTAGCCCGGGCAACAGAGTGAGACTCTGTCTCAAAAAAAAAAATAATAATAATAATAAAAAAAAATAAAACAAGAAGTGTCAAAGTGAAATGTCAAAGGTTGTCACATTGTTGATTGTCAAACTTAGCACTTAAGGAAATCAGACATTTCATACTTAATAACCCAATACATTGTGAACAAGTGGGGTTTATTCCAGGTGCGCAAGGCTGGTTCAACATTTGAAAATCAATCCACATGATCCACTATATCAACAGGCTAAAAAAACCTCAAGTGGAATAGTTAAATTAGGGATTGGTAAAAACAAGAGGTAAATTTGTGATCTCTATTACCTACAGAATAGTGCAACAAAATAAGCTGAGAGAGCAGCTCTGGGCAATCAGTCTTGTATTTTATAAGCATCTGCTATTGGAGACTCTCCATTATCTATTCTCACCCTCCTCCCTGTCTAGGTTTAATTTTTACCACTTTCTGGTGTGAACCTCCCATTGCAGCCAGATTAGGTTCCTTGATGCCCTTCCTCCACGTTGAACTCATTTCAGAATGAAACTGCCTGAGTACAAATCCTGGCACTGTCATTCTGTCATTAACTAGCTTCTACTGTGATGACTTTGGGCAAGTTGCTTCAGTTTTCACATCTTAAAAATTGGGGTTATAGTTATCATTTTCTTGTACCTAGCATGTATTAAACACATGATAAGCATTAGCTATTAATAATACCTCCTCTATCTTATGTCTGTATCCCCCTTCTTTAAACTCTGATAGCTCCAAAGTGATGCTAAACTGGCTCATAATACCAGGGAAGAAGAGAAAAACATGGAGGGAAGAGTTTTAAGAACATATATGATTAGTTTGGTGTGCATTTGAAGTTAAAAGGAATGAATAACACATTATTAAAAAGTTTACTTGAAAATAAATACTGAGACAATCCAAAACATACAAAGAAATCTTAAAACTGGATGATAAAACTTATGACCCAATTAAAAAGTAGGCAGAAAATCTGAGCAGATAGCTCACCAAAGAAGCACATGAAAACCTACTCAACATCTTACGTCATTAGGGGATTATAAATTAAAACAACAATGAGATACCATACTTCAGAATGACTAAAATCCTAAACACCGAAAACACCAAATGTTGGTGAGGCTGTAGGGCAACAGGAACTTCTCATTCATTGTTGATAGGAATGCAAAATGGTATAGCTATTTTGGAAGATCATTTGGTATTTTCTTACAAAGCTAAATATAGGTTGCCATTAGGTATTTACCCAATTTTAAAATTTATGTCCACACAGAAATCTGCACATAAATGTTTATAGCAGCTTTGTTCATAATTGCCAAACATTGGAAACAACCAAGATGTCCTTCAGTAGGTAAATGGATAAACAAATTGTGTATATCCATATAACGAAACATTGTTCAGCAATAAAAAGAAATGAGCTATCATGCCATGAAAAGATATGGTGGAACCTTAGATGTATATTGCTAGGTGAAAGAAGCCAATCTGAAAAGGCTGTACATACTGTATAATGCAACTATATGACATTTTGGAAAAGGCAAAACTATAGAGACAAGTAACAAAAATCAGTGGTTACCAGGGGTTCAGAAGGAGAGGGGAAGGGATGAATAAATAGGTAGAGCACAGTGCATTTTTATGGCAGCGAAATTATGATTATTTTTTTTAAGACAGGGTCTCACTCTGTTGCCCAGGCTGGAGTGCAGCGGCACTGTCATAGCTCATTGTAACCTCGAATTCCTGGGCTCAAGTGATCTTCTTGCCTCAGCCTCCTGAGTAGCTGGAACTACAGGCACATGCCACCATGCCTGGATAATTTTTTAAATTTTTTGTAGAGACAGGGTCTCACTATGTTGCCCAGGCTGGTCTCAAACTCCTGGGCTCAAGCAGTCCTCCCATCTCAGCCTCCCAAAGTGCTGGGATTATAAACATGAGCCACCATGCCTGGGAGTGAAATTATTCTGTATGGTACTGTAGTGGTGGATTCATGTCATATATTTGTCAAAACCTATAGATATATGCACACAAAGAGTGAACATTAATGTAAATTATGGGCCTTAGCTAATAATGTGTTAATCAATATTGATTCATCATTTTTAATAATGTATCACACTAATGCAAGATGTTAGTAGGGGAAACTGTTTGGAGGGGGAAGAAGGTATATGGGAACTCTGCACAATTTTTCTGTAAACCTAAAAATAGTCTTAAGGCCGGGCGCGGTGGCTCACGCCTGTAATCCTAGCACTCTGGGAGGCCGAGGCGGGCGGATCGTTCTGAGCTCAGGAGTTCGAGACCAGCCTGAGCAAGAGCGAGACCCCGTCTCTACCAAAAATAGAAAGAAATTAATTGGACAGCTAAAAATATATACAGAAAAAAAATTAGCCGGGCATGGTGGCGCATGCCTGTA
>RJWJ010001747.1:0-13989 GCA_004363605.1 Indri indri
TGGTAGAATCAGAGGGTGAACTCTCTCTTTGGATTCTGAGTATGTGCTGGGCTGAGGCGGGGGCAGGTGGGGACAGAGGTGGGGGGAGGGCAGGGGTTGAGTGGGGGGTGCCTCTCTCTGTGCTCAGGAAAGTTCCTGCTCTGTCATTTCCTGCCTGTTGGTCTGGGTCCCTCCTCGTGCTGTGACTGGTACCTGTTCTTTAGGGGGCAGGTGCTGCTCCAGGTCAGAGCCTCACACACCTGCAGGTTGAGCCGTTCTCCGACCCCGTGGGGGTCACGGCTGAGAATGGCAGGTCTCAGTCCTGCCCTCAGTTCCCCTCTTTCTGTGTATTTTATATTCACGTGTGATCCCTCTCATCAGGGCTTCATATGAGTATTATTTCGCTGGAGAGCTGCTGTCATTCGGCTCTGGCCATGCTGTGTCTCACACTGACACTGTCTCTTATTTTTGTCCCCTAAAGGCCCAGGGCAGCCTCCGCACATGGGGCTTCTCAGATGCCTGAGTTGACTGTTCCCACCTTTGCCCACTTTCCTTTCTTTTTTTTCAGAATACTCCTCTTTTCCCCACATTAACTGTAGTAGCCAAATTCTGGAATTAGCAAAGGGAAGAGATATGTTATCCCATGACATAAACATGTAAATTGTTAGCACTTCTCCGTGAACACGCTGTGAGCAGTGGGGTCCTGGCAGGAAAGAGAGGGCACAGTCAGGGGGTGGCTGGAAGCCTGGGAGGAGGCGGGATTTACAGAGGTGCTGGAGGGTCATGAAAACCAAAGAGCCGCTGAAGCTTCCAGAACTGTCTATAGCAGGAAACTGTTTTGGTCTCCGAGCTTGAAGTGGCAAGGAAGGAGCAGTTGTTAGGACTCTGCAGCTGCGGGTGAGGGGCAGCCCAGTCTGCTTCATGGCTGTAGGGAGAAGAGTCCACGGTTCCTGAATAAAAACCCTGAATTTGCTCCCTCTGATCTGCTGACAGTCAGCTCCGAACAGAAGAGTTTGTGGAGAGCTAGAACTGCCCCCACAGCTGGCCTGGGAGGGGGCCCAGACCTGTGACGGTGTCTGGAGCCTTTGGCAGAGGCCACCCCATGGCTGCGCCCCTTCCTGGGCTTTGTCCCCTCCGTCTCTGCGGGAGCTGTGCTGGTTCTCACGCCCTGTTCCCAGTCCCATGCTTAAGGGTGGGGTGCAGTTGGACACCCCCCTCTCCCCTGGTGTTCACAACAGAGCCCTGGTGTCAGGGATGTGCCCTCTCCCCTTTCACCCACGGGCCTCCTGGGGCATCATGATCCCAGGAAGGGGGTGACGGGCATCACTGTGGGCTTCAGCCCTATCCCCAGGGGCTCTCATGTTTTGGGGGAAAGGCGGTTAATTTCCTTTGGAGGCAAATGAACGAGGTCAATTGGGTTTGGGTCCCTTCAGAGGAGTCTTGGTCAGGGCAGCGTGACACCTGCTCTCATGGACCGTCCTTAGTGAAGTGTCAGCATGAGCCCTTCCCTGGGCTCCAGGGAGGTCTCTGTCCTCCCTCAGTGCACCTTCGCATACTAACATCACCATTTAACAGGTGTGTCTGCCCATTAACTATCCCTCTGACAGTGTCCCCAGGGCACTCACACCTGGCATGTGTTCCCAGAATCAAGAGCCCCTTAGGGCTGAGCCTGCACAGCCAGTGGAGCATCTGGAAGGACAGCGGCATTTCATCCCCTGCTCCAGACCTTGCAACCCTGATCTCAGGAAAGAGAGAGGGAGGAGTTGCCAAGAACCTCCCCCTGGTCTCTGTGAGTCCTTTCCCTTCCCCCCACTAGACAAATGTCACGCTCAGCAGGGTCTTTCCCTGTGCCGGTGCCTGTGCTCTCAGCGGCAAATTTGGGGCCTTGGAAGTCTAAGTCGCCCATTTGTGCTTTTGCTGATTCTGTGCTGCCGTGTCTGCCTCCTTGAGAGAATCCTCATCACTCCTTCTGGTTTCCTGTGTGTCACCCAGTTTCTTGGCTCCCATGGATCCCCGGAGTTGGTGGCAGACACCACTGTGACTGAGCACTCCTGCCCCTTCGGGGAGCATGGCCTGTCAGGGAAGCCCCCAGGCCCAGCAGCTGGACCCACTGGGGTGCACTGAGGACAGTCCCTCCTCCCAGGGCATAGCAGTGGAGCCAGGCAAAGGGCAGCCCAGCCCCGCCGCAATCCTGGGGAGTGGGGGAGAGGGGCACGTGGGTGACAGAATTACCCCTAGGCCAGGGATCAGCAGTGCCTGTTAACTGTAACCCTCGGGAGTACCCACTCCTAAGGAGGGGCACAGAGTGGAGACAGCACCCCAGGATTCAGCCTTCCCAGGCAAACCTGAGGCTGTCTTGGGACACAGCCCTGTCTTTGGGCACCAGACGGTGAGGGGCAAAGACGTGTGGAAGGCTGTGGGTTTGAATCCCCCTGGCTACTGCATGGACCCCACCCAGTTCTGTCCTAAACCCCCCGGCTAAGACCTTCTCAGCTTTTCTCTGAGCACACGCAGAGCATTTGGTTTAGTGTGTCATATTTAGTCTTCGGCAGCGTTTACACTGGGTTTGGCTGCAGATCCCAACACACCAACTGTGAGAGGACCCTGCCTGGGTCAGGGCCAGGGTCCACGCGCTGCACTGTGCCCTCCACCCCCAGCAGCACCGGGGGCTCCTCTGCACCTCTCGCTCCAGGGCAGATGCACAGGGTGAGGGTTCAGACAGCCGGGCTGTGGCTCTCCTTTCCCCACGCCGCACGGATCTTCGTTATTTTTCTCTGCTCTTTAACACACATAACGCTAGACGATCCATCGCCCAGCGTGCGGCGAGGTGGAATTCAGGAGAGCAAGGAAAGCAGCCGGGACACTTCCACCGCCCCCCCCCCAGCTCGGCCTGGGCAGAGGGAGGTGCTTCTGCTCACACTCACACTCACACTCACACACATACACACTCACACACTAACACACACACACAGAGACACACACACTCACACATTCACACTCACATACTCTCACACACTGACACACTCACACACACACACACTAACACACACACGCTCTCACACTCACACTCATACACTCTCACACTCACACGCACACACTCTCTCACACTAACACACACACATACGCACACAGACTCACACACACACTCACATACACTCACACACTGTCACACACACAGACACGCACACACTAACACACACTCACATACACTCACACACTGACACACACAGACACACAAACACACACACATTCATATACACGTACACACATTCGCACACACACTCACACACACTCTCTAACACACACACTCTGACACTAACACGCGTACACCCATACTCTTATGTGTCAACACTGGAGACTGGCAGCGCCCCCAAACACTGGCACCCATGCGCCACCCTCGGGGATTTGTGCGGCTAGAGACAGGAGCTCCTCAGGAGGTGCCACCAGGAACCATCCTCAGGAAGGGTCTAAGGGGGTGGGGTCCTGCCCGTCAGATGAGAGGGCTCCTGCACAAGGACCCTGTGGACTGTGCTGCTGTGGAGGGGGAGGGTGGGGGAGGGGAGCCCGGAGGTCTGGACTGGGGTGGGGGTGGGGCAGGGCTGGGAGCTGAGAGTGAGAGTAAGCTAGAGCTGCAGGGGTGGGGGTGGTGTAGGGAGAGATTGAGGGGATTCCCCCCAGTATAAATTCTTCCCATGCCATCTGCCCGCACCCTTGGAGCCACTTACCCTGGAAGGGGACCTCATCTTCCCACCACCCCTGGAGCTGATCTTCTCTTCCTTGTCTGCTTTGAGGCTCTGGGAGCAGCACCCCTGGGAGCCTGGGGTGCCAGTGACCAGGAGGGCAGGAGGAGGCAAAGGCAACAGCCCTGAGAGAGCCAGGGCAGAGGGGGACCATGGCGGGCAAGGCAGGGAGATGTCTGAGCTGCCAACAGCCGCCAGAAACAGGCTCCCTCCAGGCCTTGTCCTCATTCAGTGCCTGGCCCTGCCCAGGCCCCCGCCCTCCCCGCTCTGCTGCCCCTGCTCCCTCCCAGCCTGGCCCCAGGCAGAGTCCAGAACAACTCCTGATCCTGATGTGGAAAGTGTCACTGCCAGTTTAGGCAGAATGTGCTGTGGACACCAGTGCCAGCCCACCACAGGGCCTGGGTCTGTTGCTCTCAGCACCGTATCTTTGCTCTCCCATTCCCGTCCACTGCGCAAGGCAGGAATCACAGCACTGGTCTGCAGATGAGGAACCTGGCTCAGATGGTTTCATTCAGCGCTCGCTCATTGGGCAGGGGTCTGTTGGGCCAGCTCCGGGCCAGATGTGCTCAGGGCTCCACAGCTGGTTGCTAAAGAGCCTGGAAGGTTGAGCCCAGGTCCACCTGACTTAAAAGCTCATACTTGCTGCCCTGGCTGGCTCAGGTATGATTTCCTCTCCATTCCCTTTTCCTCTCTTCTTGCTGCCCCAGAATGACCTTGCTTCTTGTCTCTTTCTGCACAGCGTGTTGGAGGGGTTTGCCTGCTCTGCCAAGTCTGGCGCCTTCGTATCACTTGTAACCTGGGCTCCTGGTGCACGACACGTCACAGGTGCTTGAGCCTCCCTCCACACCTGAACTAGAACCAAAGCCCTGTGCACAGCCAGGGCGGGGCGAGCCTGTGTGTAGATGTCGGCTTCCTGCAGGGTGTTCTAGGGGGTGTCCTGTTGAGAGTGGAGGGCACAGCCCCAGGCCCATGGGCACAGGTGGCTCAGAAGTGAGTGGACAGTCCCAGTTTTGATCATCTGGGAGAAGGAAGGTGCTCACACAGGAAAACATGCCTCAGGAGTTGGGATTGCTAGACAGTGACAGCTCCTAACCACCTCACCACCTAGGACGTCACTCTGGAGTGGGCAGGAATGTGGCCTCTGCCATGGAGGAGGGTCCAGGAACCAGGCAGGGAGACCTTCCTAGAGGTCAGTGGTTCTCACAGTTGGGGACCAAAGCACCTTTACATGAGGCCAGAGACCTCATGTTCCCCATTACCTGACTCGTTCCCACTTCAGTGGAAAAGCAACCTCAGCTGATTTTAAAATAGGGAGATTACCCTGGACTGTCCTGCTGACCCAATGTAATCACAAGGGCCTAAGAGTGAAAAGGAGAGGCAGAGTTAGAGGTCAGAGTGATGCAATGTGACAGGAATTCAATCTGCTATTGCTGCTTTGAAGTCAGAGGAAGGGCACCAAAAAAGAAAAAAAAAAAAGGGTCTTTATCCCAAGATAGCCTCAGCCATGTTCCCATCCCACATGTCCTTAGCAATGTGACCTTGCCAACCCCCATCAAGACCTGGGCCTAACCCTCTCCCCTGGATCTGCAAGTGCCTTTGCTGACTGCAACATGGGGAAAGTGACACTTTCTGACTTCTGAGCTCCTGACATAAGATGCCCGTGGTTCTCACTTGGCTGCTTGAAACACCCCTCCTGGACCCCAAGTGTGCAGCCAGAAGCAGCCAGGCCACAGGAGGAGCAGGTTGGGGAGAACCCAGGCCACCTAGTTCACAGTCCCAGTGAGCTCCCAGCCCACAGCCAGCTCCAACTGCAGTCCTGGGAGGGAGCCCTCTTGAATGTCCTGGGCCAGTTGGGCTCCAGATCACGTGGAGCAGAAGAGCTGCCCGGCTGAGCCCAGTCAACATACAGAAGGAGAGATAACAGAAAGGTTGTAGTTTTAAGACTATCTGTTACCCAGCAATAGATTAGCAGAACACACCATCTAATCTACTCCTGTTACTGTGTGTTTATTTATTGTCCGTCTTCCTGTCAGATTGTCAGCATCAGGGAGCAGGTGTTTGTCTCTCTGGTTAAATGATCCCCAGGCCTAGGACACTACCTGGCACAGAGACACTCACTGAATACCTGTTACATGGATGAATAACTGCTGTGACCAGAATTCCTTAAAGCTGGGTCTGAGACTGGACAGGGGGAGTGACGGGTGTTTGTTGTGTGGGTTGTACTGTCAGCTCAAGCCGCCGTAACAAAGACCACAGACTGGGTGGCTTAGGTAACAGAAATTTACTTCTCGCAACTCAGGAAGCTGGAAGTCTGCAACTGGGGTGCCAGCACATTCGGTTCCTGGTGAGGGATTCCTTCCTACCTGGTAGGAGCTGCCTTCTTGCTGTCTTCTCACGTAGTAAAGAGATCGGGAGGTGCAGTCGTTACCACCCGACTGGCTGCACTGCCTGCCGCACAGAGAAAGGCCAGTGCACGGAGACAGCAGGGGCTGCGGCGGAGAAAGATGCAATATCACAGGGCGCCAAGTGAGGACACAGGAGAAATTTCTCAGATCTGTCTCCCCACGAATTTGGGGGCCAGGATTTTAAAAGGTAGTTTGGCGGACAGGGGGCTAGGACATCAGTATTGCTGGTTGGTTGGGTTTGGGGAGAGCACAGGGTATAGAAATTGTCTTCTTATACTGAGTCAGTTCCTGGGTGGGGGTCACAAGATCAGCGGGGGCAGTTCCTGGGTGTGGGCCCCTGGTCTGGTTGGGTCAGTCAGTCCACCAGGATGGAGGGCCTGCAAGATGCCTCAGAGACCAGCCTTGGGTTTCACAAGGGTAGTGTTATCCATGGGAGAAATGAAGAAAGCCAAGAATCTTCATGACCATCAGCTCTGTGACTCCTGATTAGTGAGCAAGCTAGGGAATGATGACTGGTTATTTTTTCACCTATGCCTGTACCTTTGCAGAGTTCAGGCCCATGTCACACTTCCCACCTGCGGCCCTTTATTAATTTTATAAAGCGCAGTTTTGGTTCCCCCCGGGCTTGATCCCATGTCATCCCTGAGATGTGGGCTAACGAGATGGAAAAGGCAGACGGCCCATCTGGCTTCTTCCTCCTGGAAAGGGGCACATGTGGGGTTGAGCCAGGACATGAGGAAGGAAGCTGCTGGGCAGCTGTCTGCAAGGATTCACAGCCGGCTGATTACAGACCTAGGGTTGGCACAACAAGAACATTACCATGCTCATTTCCAGTCGCAGCGCAGTGTTTGAGTGAACAGCAGACTACGAGGCAGACAACGCACCCTGGGATAAGCACTGAGAGTCCCGGCTCCAGGAGTCCCTGCAGAGCTGATCTGAAGTTCTGGGGAATCCAAGTGAACAACCTTGAAAACCAATCGGGCTTGGGTTCACTAGTAGAGACCTGTTGTAGCCACACAGCCTGTTGGGCATTTTCTTCTATTCAGATTGCAATTTCTCCTGAGGTATTTACGTAGGTACAGCAGGTGGTGTCTAACACCGCCCAGACTCCCCTTGTTGAGCCAGTGGCAAGTCTAGCACTGCCCAATTATCTAGGATGACCTGAGCTAGCAAGATGAGGGAGCTTTGTTGAGCCCTAAGGCTCTTCTCAATTTTTTGCTGCGATCAGTCCTAGAGGCCCAGACAGATGTCTAATCACGTCTCTGTTGGCAGATACTCCATAACTAGGAACTAGTGCTCCAGGCAAGCTTTGCACCAGGTGTCTTCGTATCCTCCTGGCACCCGTCCCTTAAGCACATGGGGCAGGGTGTGGAGACTCCATTGTCAGGGAGGATGGTAAAAGGGGTTATGAAGAGACCTTGCAGGCAACAGCCTTCTGTGTGCAGGCTGTCTGTGCAACAGTGGGTCCCTCCCAGCGACGGAGGGTCAGGCCCCCATGTCGCATGCAAACGAATATCCCAGGGACATGCATGTAATGCCTCCAAGGGTGTATTCATGTGTGGACTCATTCATAGGGAGTTTAGCAAGGTGGAATCAAACCAAGAATCATGATATTCACCAGCCTTCCAAAATCCGTCTACATGGTATTTCAGGTACATTACCTGTTGGCATGAGGCTGACACCTCCTTAACCCAATTCCCTATCTGGTCAGGATGCATTTGTTAGTCCAGTAAGTGAGGGATCAGCCACTGTTCTTGGCTGATCTCAAGGAGTTGGGAGAAGTCAAAACATGGGATGGGGGTATCCTGATGGGTGACCCACTGAACCTGAAAAGTGGTTGGGGACAGAGGAAGATCTAAGTCGGTGGTCATGTCAGGGACATCCCAAATGTCAGTAGCAGGGGTCACAGATGGCACATGTTTTTCTTGGCTAGATTTGGAAAGATGTTGGCAAATCCAACAATCAGATTTCCCCCTGTTGCAAACTTTGGGACAGTTTGGCTACTGTGTTGTCATGCCATTCTAGGCTGTGTGACAAAACAAGGAGGGGTAAAAAGTGGTTAAGGCCACAGCACTAAACTGGCATCCTCAATACACCTAAGCATTCAGGGCGTGAAACAAAGGGAAGCAGGGACGGTTCTGGTGTAGCCCAGAATATCCCAGATGCAGATGATAATCTGGACAATAATGCTAATTAGGGTGATGACAAAATAACCACATGAACTACACATCCAGTAAAGGAGGGGGCACGTTCTCCTCCACTCCAGTTAGAAGATGGATGAGGAACGAGTCACAGTCACGTGGGATGCACAGCACGTTTACTTACAGTTCCCCTCAGGACTACGGTACCTCCCCCGCCCTCGATAATACAGTCTTAAGGGACCTGAACATCCTGCACATCCTGCAGAATATTGAATCTGTTCATTTCATTGGCAGCATCGTGCTGACTGGGAGGGATGAGGAAGAGGTGGAAAGTTCGCTGGAGGCCTTGACAGACGTGTGCACACTGGAAGGTGAAGACAAACCTTCCAGAGAGTCGGGAGTGGCCACTGCAGGGAAGCTGTACAGGTCACTGTTGAGGGACAGGCAGGGATGTCTCCTCCAGAGTAAAAGGCAAACGGCTGCATCTTGCATCCTCCTGCAAAGCAGGAAGCTCACTGCCTGGGGAGCCAGCCTGGGGTCTGACATTCCATATCTATGTTGTTTCGGCCACACTCTGGGTGACACAGGAGGATGCCAGCCCTGAGTGTGCCTGGACAGGAAAGGACACTGCAGCAGATCCAGGCCGTGGTGCAGTCGGCCCCATCCCTCAGACCCACGGTGCTAGAGGAATCGGTGGTGGGAACAGGTGCAGGACGGAGCCAAACCAGGCAGCAGTGGGGGGGCCACAGTGGAGGGCCTGGGACTCTGGAGCAAGGCCAGGCCACCCACAGCAGACAAATGTGCGCTGTTAGAAGCAACTTTTGGTGTGCCACTGTCCCTGATAAGATTGAATGTTTGACCACGGGATGCCAAGCCACCTTGTGACTCCAAGTGCCCATGTGACTTGGGTTCCGTGTAACCCACAAAGTCATACAGGGGACAATCCCAGCAGGGTCCATCACAAGGAGGAAATGGTCCTTGTGGGTTGAGCCTGAATCACATGTTGACACCCACCAGCAAACACCCTCCCCTGCAGTGGCCCCGAACACTCAGGCAGACAGACTGAAGTCAGGCAGCCTTCGCTCTCGGTCAGCCCAGGGCTGGCAGGACGGCCGTGGATGGAGGACACAGCGGCAGGGGAAGGCTGGGTGTGGCCCAGCGGCACTGGCTCCACTTACCAAGGCCCATCCAGCTGCTGCCATTTCTGAATGTCCAACTTGTCTGTATTAGAGGCAAATGATGGGACAAAAATGGCCGAGTACAGGTGACCTCCTGGCTCTCCGCTCCCAGAGAAAGAGGTAAAGAACTCAGACGGCTGCACATGAGTAGATCGCTCCCCTGCAAGAACAGCATTGTGAAACTGCAGAGAAACAGTGTGGGACACACAACGCAGGGAAAAAAAAAAAAAGGTGAATGGGAGATAGGATCATGTAGTCTGGAGAGTGCGAGATAAACACTACACAGTAGAACGTGGGACGGCTGCACCCACCCCGCCAGCGAGCGCAGTGGGATCTGACCCACAGGAAGATGTCTGGCTCCCCCACTGACCTCCACACCCACTCAGACAGGGACGTGCCTGAAGTCAGTGCTAAATTGTGGCTCTACCCCTGGAAACTGCTGACGATTAGGCCAGCTTAGGGCGGGACAGACAGAGCAAGACCTTCTGCTAGACAGGTGCAGGATTGTGGGACAGTGACACACAAGAGACAGTGGGCGTCCTGTTGATTCAGCCAACTGATCTGCCAACTCCTGAGCAGTCACCCCCAGCACTAGCTCTCTGAGGGTGGGCGCTGCCATTTTGGGGGTCCACAACCCAGGCGCTGCAGCACTACAGTTTCAGGCAGCACCCCTCCCCCAGCCCAGGGACTCTCGCCCTTCCGTGGCCTGTTGATTTAGCTAGCCAGGCCTGTGTAGGTGGGCAAATTTTGAGTGCTTCCCCAAAATGCTAGTTCCCCAGCAGTGGGAGACGCTGGGGCAGTGAGCAGTCTCGGGCATCACCCCTCCCCTAGCACAGCGACTTTCATGCCAGGAGTGGAGGGCTCTGCTCCTGGAGGTAGGGAGAAGCAAGAAAAGCCACTTTCCCTGTGAGACTGGTGTGAATTTGGGGGACCTTGGTGCAGATCAATAATTGACAGCCCGTTGATTCTGCCCGCCAGACCAGCTTAGGTCATCTAATAAGAACATAACTCTGGGGCCTGCTCTCCACATCCGGGCAGCTGCCGGCAGTGGGGTTTGTGGTCGGGGAAGGACAATCCTGGCCAGAGACCCCAGCAGGTGCACCAAGTGACCCCTTCCATCAGAAGCAGCCTCCCAAGGGTGGTGGAAGAGCCCTGAATAACATAGCAGCGGCTCCCCCTAGCGGCAGATCGAGCAACCATAGAAGCACACACACATCCAGCCAGCAGCTGCCATCTCTGCCTTGCCCCTACCTCCACTTTAAGGGGGAACAGGGTCCAAGTAACCCTCGTGAGTGGCAAGACCCTTCCTAAAGATCAGGGCATTAGTATTTCCCATCCAGGGAACCAGAGACCAACACAGAGGCATCAGATTACCTCGATAACTGGCTCCTCCACAACCAACAACCAGTGACAGAGAGGGTAACCCCACAGCTTAACACAGTGCCCTCCCTCTCAAGCCATTAGAGGGCAGTGGAGTTATACACACAAGTGCAATTCACCATGTGGGAGCTTAATGTGGGGGACCAAACTCACTAACCTCCGCTGGCAAGAGGTGAAGACAGCAGGTCAGAGGTAAACCAGCTTGCTAAAATACCTCTAAGGCAATACAAGACCAGCACGCCTCCTCCCACCACTGTCAAGGAACATCCGTTGGGGACTTGAAGTTAAGGGCACAAACCAGTCCTAGCACTCCCAGTTCTCAGTCAAATACCTTTCTCTGGGTCTCAATCAAGACCCAGAGAAAGAACTCAGAAAATATGAGCAGAGAGAAAAGTCACCCCCAAAAGAAATCAATAGACCCTCAAAATCAGATACTAATTTAAATGAAATGATTAAATTGATGAAAGAAGAATTCTGAATGCGAATTGTAAGGGAATTCAGTGGAATTGAAGAGAAAATAGAAACCCAACACAAAGAAGCCACAAGAACAATATAGGAAATGAATGAAAAATTCTCTAAAGAAATTGGAATATTATGAGAGGACCAAACAGAAATCCTGAAAATGAAAGGCATTCAAGGAACTTCAAAACGCAGTGGAAAGCCTTAAAAATAGAATGGATCACACAGAGGTAAGAATCTCAAGCTTGAAGGTAATACCTATGTGCTAAACAAATCAGATGAAGAAAAGAACACAGAAGCAAGAAACAAGAACAGAACATACAAGAAATGTGGGATTATGGCCGGGCCTGGTGGCTCATGCCTGTAATCCTAGCACTCTGGGAGGCCGAGGCAGGAGGATTCCTTGAGCTCGGGAGTTCGAGACCAGCCTGAGCAAGAGCGAGATCCTGTCTCTACTAAAAATAGAAAGAAATTGGCTGGACAACTAAAAATATATTTTAAAAAAAAATTAGCCAGGCATGGTGGCGTATGCCTGTAGTCCCAGCTACTCGGGAGGCTGAGGCAGTAGGATTACCTGAACCCAGGAGTCTGAGGTTGCTGTGAACTAGGCTGACGCCCCAGCACTCTAGCCCAGGCAACAGAGCGAGACTCTGTCTCAAAAAAATAAAAAGAAATGTGGGATTATGTAATGAAACCAAACATAAGAATTATAGGCATCCCGGAGAGAGAAGAAACTACACAAGGGCTGGAAAATCCATTTCTTGGAATACTGGAGGAAAATATGCCTGGCCTGGCCAGAAACCTAGATATCCAGATACAAAAAGCACACAGAACTCCTGGGAGAGTCGACATGAAAAGGCAATCACCACGTCATATAATTATCACACTGGCCAAACCAAACATGAAAGAGGCAATCCTTCCAGCAGTAAGATGAAAACAGCAGAAAACCTACAAAGGAAAACCTATCAGACTAACTGCAGACTTCTCAACTGAAACCCTACAAGCCAGAAATGACTGAGGACCCATCCTCAATCATCTAAAACAGAATAATGGCCAACCTAGAATTCTTTACCCGGCAAAACTAAGCTTCATCTGTGAGTGAGAAATAAAGACTGTCCCAGATAACCAATCATTGATGGAATTTGTGAAGACCAGACCTGTTCTGCAGGAAGTACTCAGACCTGCATTATACATTGAACAGTGTAATAGACACTCACCAAAGTAAAATCACTCAGGAGTTAAAGTCCAGAACTTGGATTCTGTAACGGCTCGAGAGGTAAAACAAAACAATAAGAATTTACGCAACAATGTGAACAGAAATCTACCCCAAATATCAATCCTCTCAATAAATGTGAATGGCTTGAATTGTCCTTTGAAGAGACACAGACTGGCTCAGTGGATAAAAAAATTATAAGGCAAGTATCTGTTGTTTCCAGGAAATGCATCTAACCCACAAAGACACTCTGAGACTGAAGGTCAAGGGTTGGAAAACAAACTTCGAGGCAAATAGAAGCCAAAAGAAAGTGAGGGTAGCGATTCTGATTTCAGACCACATAAATTTTAAAATAGCAGAAGTAAAGAAAGACAAAGATGGTCACTCTATAATGGTGAAAAGAAAAATCCAACAAGAAGACTTAACAATTCTTAATATCTATGCACCCAACACAGGAGTACCCAGATACATAAAGCAAACCCTGTTTAATCTAAATAGCATGATAAACAGTAATGCCATAATAGCAGGGGATTTCAACACCCACTGACTGAATTGGACAGATCCTCCAAACAAAAACTAAGCAAAGAAATAATGGACTTAAACAGACTCTAGAACAAATGGGTCTAACAGACATCTACAGAACATTCTGCCCAAATATACATTCTTCTCATCAGCTCATGGAACTTTCTCCAAAAGCATTCGCATCCTAGGCCATACATCAGACCTCAACAAATTTAAAAAAATAGAAATTGTACCATGTATCTTCTCAGACCATAGTGGTATAAAACTGGAGATCAATTCCAACAGAAACACTCACCACTTCACAAAGTCATGGAAACTAAACAATCTATTGCTGAACAACTACTGGGTCAAGAAGGAGATCTGGATAGAAATCAAAAGATTCTTTGAACTAAATGATAATGGGGACACAACTTATCAAAATCTGTGGGATACAGCAAAAGCATTCCTGAGAGGGAATCTAATAGCATTAAATGCTCACATCCAAAAGACAGAAAGCTCACAAATCCACAAACTAATAAACTGTCTAAAGGAACTGAAAAAGGAGGAGCAATTAATTCTAAACCTAGCAGAAGAAAACAAACAACTAAGGTCAGAGCAGAACTAAATGAAATTGAGAGCAAAAGAAGTATACAGAAGATCAATAAAACCAAAAGTTGGTTTTTTGAAAAGATAAACAAAATTGATAGCCCTCTTGCAAGATTGACAAGAAGTAGAAAGGAAAGGACTTTAATCAACTCAATCGAAATGACAAAGGAGAGGTCACTACAGACATCATGGAAATACATTATCTTTGAATACCATAAAAATCTATATGCCCAAAAACTACAAAACATGGAAGAAATGGACAAATTCTTGGAAACACACAACCTCCATAAGCTCAATCAGGAGGAAATAAAATTCCTGGACAGGCCGGGCGCGGTGGCTCACGCCTGTAATCCTAGCACTCTGGGAGGCCGAGGCGGGCGGATCGTC